>CM076583.1:7955197-8219013 GCA_034641835.2 Pinus albicaulis | reverse complement strand
ACGTAAATATATATATATATATATTCTAAATAATGCTAATTCTATTTATATAACATATTAGTACATGGCGACCACAGCTTCAGCTAAACGAGCCTGAAGGCTGGGTTTGACACTCAAAAAGCATGTTTTTGGACTACCCCAGTAGGGGAAACCAGTCCCATAGACATAGATTGTGCCATCCTCACTGGGGAAACCGGAATTACATAAGAACAAAGTAACATATAGGACCATGAAATCAAAACCTTCACAAAACTTAGCAATGTTTTTCATGTTCAATAGAGGAGAATTAAACAAAAACGCATAAGACCTCCCAATGAACCTGGGCAAAATCACAGTGTTCTAGATATGATGGCAGAATTCACTGGATATCTGCAGGTGGGGGAGGTTCTTCCACGACACGGCAGTGGTACTTCGCACTGCAACTATCATCCTCATCGGTGGTGGTGCAGGTGGCTGTAGCGGGTGCATCCTTATCCTATTCCTTAGCTTTGCCTTCCTGAGTCAGTTCCTGCTCGACATTCTCCAAGACCTTGTCCAATAATCCATGAAAGAATAGCTTATGAAAACCCTAATCTATATTGAAAGATAATATTATATGATGTGTTAATGTCGGTCTTCCAACAACATGACTAGTCGACCTACAAGCAATAGGATGGTCGACTTAAAGTCCATGAACGTGTTCCTATATATACACTTGTTTCACATTCATTTTGGAGAAAAATATTTTCGGTCCTATCTGAAACAGAAGTGCGGAGTTCTGGGAAGAGCTTGAGTGTGGATTTTTGAGGAGTTTCAAGAAATTTTAATATACATACACTCTTGTGGTATCTTAGTGAAATAACGTGTTGCAATATTCTAGAACAAAAGTGCATATTATAGGATGAGTTTCAATGATGTGTTTCAGGTCTGCTTAAGATACACCTTATGGTATCTAAGTATTATATATGTTGCGATGTACTAAAAAATAAGTGCAGATCATCCTGAAGTAGTTACATCGTGACAAGGAAGTGCAAGAGTAGTGTTGAAGTGCAGACCTATCCAAAGATTGTTTGCGGACTATCCTAAACTGAAGTTGTTGATAAAGGGTGTCATTGATACAGTGGTCAGAAAGAGGAAGAAATAAAGAAAGTAAATCTATGATTTACTTTCCTAAATACAACTTATATATATCTCATGTAACTGAAGATTCAACTGAAGGTTCAAAGGAAGTGTTGGTGTAGAACAATGCAACTTGGTGAAGAGAAGAAGGATCAACATTGATGGACATAAAAGAAGAAAGGTGAAGGTCTTGGATGCATATATATGTCAAGGGTATAATTCTTGGTCATCGTTCTTGTCATATGAAAACCTATAAGAATAATTTATCGTGGGTTTTCATCTCCAAGAGGGAGAGGCTTTTCCCTGGCTCTAGGAGTCTAATTCTCGTGTCTCATGTATTCTGATAATTGACTTGATGAAATATTAAATAAGCTAACTATTGAAAGACATAAGTAACTCAAGTAACCTGACAAGTAATTATCAAGAAGATAATTTAAATTAATCACTAGCCCTCCAATTCTCAACAAAAGGTTGGAGGCTTTATCTTGCAGAATTCCCCCTCCAACTCCTTCCTCATTTTTGACTTAGAGTCTTCTTTCCCGCACTACTCCCCACTCTCAGAATTCTCTGAGTTGGTTTATTTTTATTTTTTGTTCAGTTTTACTTTTTCTCCCTCTTGGTGACTGGATATAGAGGTTAATTCTCTTATCAACCTCTCTTGTTCATTACTAGCTTGCAGTAAACATTCATTGCTAGTCCTTATCTGAACCGTTTCCTGCTCAAATTTTTAACAATTTCCAGCATCTCGGTGTTGGAATCTAGAGGAATATCCTCCTCCCCCAGTTCCACATACAACTCTTCTTTGTCTGACACGACAATAACTGTAATGATTTTTTCACCTTATATCTCATGCACATTAAAAAATTAGCATTAATAAACCATAATATGTAGATGATCATTTAAAAAAAATAAAAAAATTCCATACAATTAAAATTTCTAGGCAGAAGTATTTCCAGTGTTGGGGTCCATAAGCACAGTGTTTTAACTTGGGCTCTGATACCACTTGTCATGTTCCCATTTTTTTTTCCATTTACTTTTCTTGTTTAATGATTGTCATCCCTACTTAAAATTTTAGATAAAGTTCATGTATGCTTAGGCTATAATGGTCCTCTAACTCTAACCCTTTTCTCATTAACTAAGACTCTTAGCTACAATGTCTTAGCAGATTGGATCCTTACTAGTTGAAGGAGTCCTAATCATTTCGTTATTTACATGCACATTTCATAGGTAATATTTGTAACCTAACTTTATATACATTAACCTATACTCTAAACTTTACAAACCTTTACTTACCTTTACATACCTTTACATACATTAACCTTCACAGCAAAACCCTTACGTGAGAGACAAATGACGAAGAAACACATTGCATAGAAAATAATCCCACAACCAAAATTCCATTGACACAAGGGACATCATCGTGGTGGATTCAAGCTATCATGGCACCATGGTTTCAATGTGAAAGTCTTTGCTAATGGCAGCATAACTCCCTCAAGTCATGACTCTTGTAACTGAGTGAGTGAAAAGTTGAAATGAGGTAAAGGAAGAGTAGGTAAACTCTTAGGGTTTTCATGATGTTTATGCACCATAGATCCTCCTCCCATCGATCTCAGTCGTCCCTCCATTGTATAGAAAAGTGCAAAGGTCATGTGAGGAGGACATACTAGCACATGGCCTCTAAAAAATGGCTAGGTGTGGGTGAGAAATGTCATGAGGGGAGGAAAATACACTATGTGCGTAATGAGGCATGTGTTAAACCTTAGTTTAATACATAAGAAAACTATATGATTATGATAGTAGGCATGGATATAATTGCCAAGCCTTTGTATCAAACCATAGGAGGACTATATGTATATTAAATATTTGGAGTAAGGGTATAGCATAGGTAGAGTTAATACAGGTAATGGTATGGTAAAATTACTAAACTATAGGTAGTGCATATAAGTAAATAAAGAGTTAGGAGTTATTCAAACTTAGTAAGTACAAAAATAACTAAGGACTACAGGTAAGGGAAACAATTAGATGTGTAATGGTTAGGGAACCATTATAACCTTTGTCTATATGAAATTAACTAGGGAAATATGAGTTCTCCAACCTTAATTAAATATCAAATTTAGTTAATATGTTAAGATGGTGGTGGAGGACTCATTAAACAAGAAGAGTGACATGATAAAAAAAATAAAATTGGGGACATGACATATTAGTAAGTCATGTTATTGTAACAATTTTTATTTAGTTTTCAATGACCTTCATGGTTAAGAATAATGTTACATATTTTTTTAAATGTATATATGTTTAATTCATATTTATTCTTTTTATCATTAAAATGAATAACCAACCTATAACCATTTTAACTCTGAGAGGGGGATCAAATCTCTTTCTTGAGGTGAATCTAGGGTGGTTTAATTATTAGCCTTTGAATATGCCATATTAGAGAAGAATACCATGGGAAAAAATGGGGGATGGAGAATTTTAGGTTTTTCATTTCATTTCATTTTGTTTTATTTTTATTTGATCAAGATGTTAAACATTATAACCTATTCAACATATTAAGTTGGAGAGCATGTCTTAGCTTAATAGTAATTGAAAATAAAGTTAAAATTTAATTATTTTATATATTTTTTGTATTAAAATAGAATGAGAATTGTGTATTTATATGTAAGTATGTGTCTATATATTCACAAAACATTTATGAGCCCTCTTATGTCAGAAAACTACATTTATTTCTAGAGGGACTCCAAAAGAGACAATAAAAAAAAAGGTTTTGTAGGTATATAACTTACAACATTGACGAAATAAAAAAGAAAATTTACATGTCATACTATAAGTCATTATAACTCTATGGAATAGGAGAAGGCCTCATTTTACCATTGTTTTCTCCAAAAGAGACAATAAAAAAAAAGGTTTTGTAGGTATATAGCTTACAACATTGACGAAATAAAAAAGAAAATTTACATGTCATACTATAAGTCGTTATAACTCTATGGAATAGGAGAAGGCCTCATTTTACCATTGTTTTTTAAATATTTCAATCTTCATTCACATCATTCATTAGCAAATAAGGCCCCATATTTATTGAGATCATGGATAACATGGAAATATGCTATTGAAGAGAATCGTTGTGTTTCTTTCCTAATTCCTTACATAAGACTCTGTAATGCTTTTTCCTTTGGATGGGAACTCTTCCCCTAAATGTTGATTATGAAGGAGGGAGTCTCCCAAAAAAGTGAAAGATGTTTCTTATTTTTGTTTGGCTAACTCAATCATGTGGTAGAGGGAATAAGCTTCAACTTTGATTTTTTTTCATTCATCCCCCATAAATACTCTACAAATTTAACTTCCAACAACCTAGGGCTTATTATGAGTTGATTAGAATAATTTATTTTTTAAATAATGTTTACTAGTCATTACACATATAGGTGTGTCTATTTTGGAATAGAGCTTCCATAATTTAAATTTAATTATTAATAATTATTAGGTGGATGGTAAGGATTTCACCTGAGTGGACTCTTATATACACATCAAAAGTTTAGGTATATTTGATAATATTCATAGTATTGTAAAGAAATCAAAAGTTTAGATTTATCTCTAAAGTAGTTATTCCCTCTTCTGCTTAAGTGAGTTATGGTTTTTTGGGCATGTTGTTGGAGTTAATGCTTACATTCTATATTTGAGAAGTTGGTTTGATGGTTGAGAAATTCTCTCAACCTCTCTCTCTCTAAATTAGGAATAAGTTGGATCTGAGAAACTCTATTTAATAGAGTAATCTAAATGTAATCTGCGTGTGTGAGTGTGTTTACACACATCACTTGTGTATAATATATGAGTGTTTTTTTTTGTAATTTTGTGATTTTAGTTATTTCTATCATGGTATCAAAGCTTCAGGCTCGTACTGGGATTGGGAGAGAATGTAATTTGTTGCACAAAAAGTTATTTTTTTTTGTTGCTTAATAGTGTGTTATTTTGTATATAGAAGTGTGAATTGTTGGCCAGTCAAACCTGTATAACAGGAGAGGATGTCAGGATTTGCGTGGGGAAAAGTCGCACAGCTCATGACCAACAATCCAGGACATTTCATGTGTCCTTCCGAATTTTTGCAGGTAGGCCGCTGGATCTCGAGGCTGAGAGCAGACATAGAAATCCAGTTTTTAATTTACTACAATTTTTATGGTGTCGTGAACATATCTCTATAGACTGTCCTTCAGATCCTATGTGTGTGCATGGTGGCTTCTAGCATTGAGTGCTTTACAGTAGTTTTTATCAAAGGAGACCTCAATGCCTCTGCTTGCCATGTGTGCGTTGAGGGTGCTAAAGAACTTCTAAAGTTATCTTGCAATTCTTCCGGGAGCATTTATGTTATGGGTGGATGATTTATCAGATTTTCCACTTACAAATTGTATTCAAAATTATCGGATATATCACTCGACCTTGATAACTTCTCTTCCATAAGCAAAAATGGCAAAGATGCATACAGTTCCTTGTTGTGGCTGATTGCCAATCTTTTGACGATGGTTGTGAATGATGTTGTGGCATGTAATGTTGGATACAGTGTGCATGCCAATGGATGGGAGTAGTGGTTCTAGGGCCAACCCCGAACCAATGAATAGATCAAGCCATCGATGGGTGTAACATTTTTCCGTGGAGCAGGAGAAGGAGCGAAGAGTGGATTGTTTTCACCACTTCCAATTTTTTTTGTTAGTTAAGTAGTGTTATGAATTTTTTGTAAGGATAAATTTTCAAAATTTGATAAAAAAATGTTCTGATGGAATAGTTGAATCTAGATACATTTCGTATTTAGACAGATTTTCTATACAACTAGCGAATACAACAATTTTAACCCATGTATCTCGGTAGATGGGAGCTCGTCCATAAAATGACTAGCAGTTCAGCTATATGTCTGAAGCCAGTACTTAAAAGATTGAGTGGAAGTAAGGCTCAATATGGATAGTTGTCCAAATAGTATGGCAGTTGAGGATCTATGGAAGGATCCCTCATTCGTTGAAGATGTAGAGTGGTCTTCTAATGAGGTTATGCCGCAGTTTGGGATGTTGTCTAGTAATTGACTTTGGGAGGTCCTTGATTCGGGAATTCAGGAGTCGAACTCGGGAATCCAACTTGTTGAGTACACCTTTACAAGGGTTATGAGGCAACTTGATGGAGCATCTACTGATAAGCTAAAGAATGATTAATTATTTTGTTATTTATGAGAAATTTCAATAAATTCATGTAATGTAATCATTAAGGGGGGATGTTGGAGTTAATGCCTACATTCTATATTTGAGAAGTTGGTTTGATGCTTGAGAAATTATCTCAACCTCTCTCTCTCTAAATTAGGAATAAGTTGGATCTCAGAAACTCTATTTAATTGAGTAATCTAAATGTAATCTGTGTGTGTGAGTGTGTTTACACATACACCATTTGTGTATAATATATGAGTGTTTTTTTAGTAATTGTGTTGATATTGATAAGCCTTGGTATTGGCCACTAGTATTGTAGCAAAGGCTAGTTATAGATTAAGGATCTTCATAACATTGTAAACAAATCAAAAGTTGAGATTTATCTCCAAAGTAGTTATTCCATCATTTTCCTAAGAGAGTTATGGTTTTTTGGGCATGTGGTATTGATAAGCCTTCGCTTTTCCCATTGGTATTGTAGAAAAGGGTCTTTATTGATTAATAATCTCCATGGTAAAGTGAGAAGAAATATCCATGGTTAATAATAGTGTTTCATATTTTTTTGAATGTATAAATGTTTGACAAACATCATTTTTTTTATAAAATGCACTAATATAATTTATTTAAATACAACCATTATATATTTTCAACCATAAATCATGCAGTACTGAATTACTCTAAACTTGTGAGCTGGAAGAAACTCATAATTGTTTGAATTATAAAACTGTTAAAGTGTGAAAAACACATAATTATTTTTATTGTTTTGAAATGGTGACTTACAAGTGGGTATGAATATTCTTAAAATTTAAGATGCCTTGTTTGTGAAAGCACACAATCAATATTTTAATTTATATAACTACATTGATTATAAAATTTCAATCATAAACTATGAAAACAATGAATCATTTCTAACTTGTAGGGTTTGAGAAACACATAATTTTTTTTATTTATAAAATTTCCTATTCAGCCCTTTTACCATTTTTGGCAGCGGTTCCAAAGGAATCTTTGGAATGGTTAAAGATGCAGTTGGTGCACTCATACTAGCCCCTGACATACTAGTGTCTGGTGGGGTGTCGTAGCTGTGATTCTGAGTTTTAAAAAACATTTCTTCCCCAGCCATGTAAATTTCATGGTTGTTTTTCCCATAATCGTTGGGGTTTTTCTGTTGAGTGCTAACCATTCCTTGATGGGGGAAGGGTTCTTTCATAACCATAGTTGTCTAGGAAGATCCTCCTTGTCCTCGGTTACTCTTAATATTTTTAAGCTCAGGGAGTTCGGGACAGTGGTCAGTATAGTGCCCGTACTCACCATATATTGAACAAGAATGGTTTGTTCGTAGAGGTGGCCTTTTTCCTTGCCTTTGGGCATTTCTTGGCTCCTGGTTCTGATTTCGATTGGAGTTACCTCCAGCTTGGGATCACGGTGGGCACTGTTGGTTGCTGCCCCCCTGTCCAGGATTCCCTTTGGGCTTGTTTTTTACCATTCTCTTAACCGCGTTAGGAGGAAAATTCTCCTGATCATACTGGTGTGGTTGATTTTGGGACGTCTGCACAAATTTCACCTGTGCATTGTTTTGCGTAGGTGGGTTACGTGATTTTGGGACTGAGCATATTATTTTCCCTTGTTTTCACCTGGTCGTTGGGGGGGAGTTCTTCTGTCAGTTTTTCTTCCTGCGTACTAGGTCCCCTCAGCCGGAGGATAAGGTCCTCCTTGGCGATACACTGGCGCCCTATTAGTCAAATTTTTTTGCTGCCTATGATGACTTTGAAATCCGGGTTGAGACATATTCTGGGTAGACCCATGTGTGTAACCGGGATTCTGACTGCTGCTGCCTAGGTACCCTTGGCTCATTGACTCAATAAGTCCATCTGCAGAGTTAGACATGCCTGGAAATTCTTTATAAGATTGCAGGCACTAGGCTTTGGGCAGGATACCATCTGGATACCATCTGTGAATGAGTTCCAATGCGCCACACTCTTTGAGGTATTGGCCACGTTCATCGCATAGCGTACAACGTATAATGGGCATTACAGGGGGGTGCTCTATGAATCGGTGCTCCTCTTGTAAGTATAGTATGGTACGCGGCTCATCACTGATAAACTGGATGTGATGGAGGGATTCTGCTAGAAAGTAGATCCTCGCATATAAAAACCTTTGCTTCACCCTATTATTAAAATGCTCAAATTTTCTTCAAATAAAATCATGAAAAACATTCAACACAAAATTTACATGAAGGAGAAAGAGCCATTTAAATAAGTTACAGATAACAATAAAAAAATTCTCTGGCCAAATACTACAATGGGCGGCCTCTTGGCTCTTGGCCCTTAAAACCACTCCTCACGTACTCAGCTCTTGTTTTTCCTCACAAAAACACTCCTATTTATACATAAATAATGTATTTATTTCACCCCACAAATTTCTCCACCCAATCCTCAACTAAATCTAATTTATATTCATTTTAAGTGTGGACTCAACAAAGTCTCGTACATAGAATTCCTACTCCCTAAATTTACTACCTAATTCTATTTTCTCTCATAGCCTTTTAATTATTAAAAGAATATATACAAAATCCTCACCTTTTCTCTTAATTTATTAAAATAAAAAATTTAATTAATAAAATAATTAAAATGTCTCACCCCCTTTATTACATAATTAAATAATGAAAATTTGAGCTTGATGCTCCTGCATCAAACTCCCAAGTTTGAAATTAATCATGATCGTCTGATCATGTGTTCAGATATTTATCTGCCTAGATCCCATATCTTGTGCTGCAACTTTCCATTTGTCGTTGCTTTTGTTTGTTCTTCTTCTCTATGTCTCCACACTTTATGCTGCATCGCCCCGCTGGATATGCTTTCCCAATATTTTGTTGTCTTTCTCTTGCTGCTTCTTCTTTGTTTTACTGCTGCTGGTTTCTTTCGGGATACTTTCATCATTATCCTAATTATCAGTTCAATTTATCTGTCCAATAGATTTTCTCCAGCATCCGCAAGAAAACCTGTACTCACAAAACAATTATTAAAATAAAACATATAAGGCTTCAGTGCCTCTTTCTCTGCTAGCAACATTTCAGTCTGCTGCTTGGAAATTTCTTCTTCCATTAGAAAATCAACATGCTGATTTAAATCGTCCTTGAGACTATCAGCTAGTCCCTCCTCCACATCATCCGTTTGAAAAATGTTTCCTTGTTCTGTGTCTTTCAGCAACTTTCCTTGAAAATAGATCCTCTGCTTCAAATTTCTTTCAAGATCTAATTGATATAACCTAACAATTTACCTAAACTTGGAAATTTTACACAACTTTCCATACCTTCATTTGTTGTTGACCAATCCCCAGATGATCCTTCTTCCTCCATTTAAATATTCTGCTGAATATTTCCATGAGACCCCTCTGTCTTCATTTCATTATGAGATCTTGATATCTCAGCATCATTCTGAACAGATTTCATATTCAACTCTTCTTCTTTAACAAACTTCAAAGTTTGTTCAACACTCTGTGATGTACCTATAATCACACACCAATCATTATTCTTAAACACTTAAGACCTTGTGGTCCCACTGGATGTTTCATTCCACATCTCTATTTGCTGCTCTAAATCCTTCATTTGATTCAATTCTTCTGTAGATTTCTCTTTTGTCTCATCACTACTTCCACTCTTCCTTTGGAAATCTTCCTGAATTTTCTTGGTTTCAACATCTTTATATTGTAAACTTTTTTCAGCAATTTCATTCAACAAATACTTTTGTTTACCTCCTTGGAATTTTTATTCAGCATTTCCACTTTGTTCCTGTTCCATAACAGCTTCGACTTGTTGTCTTGCCCCAAATAAGAATTCATTTATGATTTCTTCCTGTTGTAACCAATCAACACTTTCCTTCTCTGAAAGGAATTCTCTAGCAGACTTTACCTCAAGAGTTTTATTCTCCTTTGTGATAGTTCCATCAGACTGCTCACCATCTTTCGCACATCCTGCAAACATACATAAACTGTGAGAAAAAATTTAAGGCTTCATGGCCTCATCTATTTCTCTTGCCAACACATATTCCAATTCTTCTGAACTATCCTAATAGTTCATGAGATCTTCTTCACTGATCTCTTCACCCAGAATTTCACCCTGCACCAGGCCACAAATGGAAACATCCATTTTTAACTCAACCTCCCTGAGTTCTTCACAACTCAACATCTGCTCGAGCTTCCTCAGCTCTTCCATCAACTGTATGTTTACCTGCTTTTCCTTCTTTGCGTGTAGCTTTTTCCACTTCACCTTCTTTCCAATGGTCCAACCATGTGTCTGGTTTCTCACATTGTCTTGCAACAACTCCATTAATAATTCAAGGTGAATTGTTATCTCAGCTTTCTCCCGCTCGTACTCTTCATCAGATCTCTGGAAATGACTATCAATAGTCATCTTCCCCTTCTTTGTGAATTTCCTATGTTCACGTGTGGATTCATTTAATCCACTTCCCCGCAATCCTTCACACTTGTCATTTATCAAAATGCAACTTCTCCTCCTGCGCTTGGCTTCTCCTTGTCTTGGAACCAATCTTTGGCAACCTTCTTGCTGCAAACAACACTTAGTAATTCATGTGTTATGATAACCAATTCTTTGGGTGTCTAGCTCCGCCAATCATGCACCCAATTACATTCAAACTTTTGACATATCTTACGACTCTTTGACTTCAGACTTACACCAATTTTCATTTTGGATGAAAATACTCAATCTCAATTCAAGCTTTGTCCCAATAGTAATGATAGTGGATATTTTGACTTAATTGAAGTTATAAACATACACCCCAATACATTTAGGATGTAAATCTTCACCCCCTTTCATACATCATTCTTATGAAAAATCATTAATTTGCCTTATCATTTCACATGATACTGAAGTCTTTAGTCAAATTAAAATTCAGGTTTTCCAACATTTATTTTAAGGTGAAAATAAATAAATCATTCAATCTTCAAACAAATATCTTCTTGAATTATCATACCTCATGCCCTGTTAAGGTTATTAATAAACCTTTCTCTTTGCAAACTCAACCCTCTAGTTTCCATTCCTCTGTGTCATCTTTGTCACCGCCAATACTTGCATGTTCACAAGTTCGTCATCTTTATGCAAACATTTCCCTGCACTTATATACACCATGCAATATCAATTCACATCTCTTTACCTATGTACAGACAATAATCAACTTCTTCAATGAATGATGTACAACTCGTACATTGTGTTCATCCTGAATATCTCCTCCTTAAATGCCATCACATGATGGTAAAAAAAAAGGTTTACAACATCAAGTAATTATATTTCCAATCACCAATAAAAATAATTCCTCTTTTCCCACTACAGGCTTTGTCCAAAATAACTTAACCAAACTGTGAAGAATCCACATTATGCATGATAAATCATCACACTATGCATAATAAACCTCCTCAAAGAAACATGCATATTTCTCTTTATGTCATCTAGGATTAGCACATTTTCATTCACTTTTCATTCAATTTGACATCAGTATATGCAACAGTAAGTATTCCCTACTGCCACTTAGCTTACCAATCCTTTTTATGGACTTGGTCTTTGGAAAGCACCGGTTCTCTATTCCCTGGAACCTCCTCGAGCATCTCTCTGCTCTCTCTAGGCTTTAACTCACATGCACACAACTGTCTTTCTTATCTAATCTCTGTTGGAGTTCTTCAAGGTTCTATCCACACTTTGCTTTCATTCATAAACTATTCTTTCTTCAGTACTATTAAAATTGTGATCTTTGTTTACTGAGATTCCCTTCAACTGTCGGCAACTTGTATTTTGCAACTATCCTCTTCAAAAAAACCAGAGTTAAAATAAAACATATCACCTCACCTTCAAGATCTCTGAGTGATCTTATTCCATCTCTCAACTGCACTGTATCACTATGTGCTATCATCTTTCAGACTCAAAGTCCAATCCCCGTTTAATTCTCCATCGATCATACATTCTCTGCAATTATAAAAAAAAACTAAATCTTCAAAAAGAACTATTTCCATTCACCCAACTCCACGCAAATGTTATTCATGCACATGTGAAACCCGACACGTTATGATGTAGGAAAATTAAATAGTCCTACAGTTTCACTTTCAGTTCAACAAAAAAAAATCTAGTCTTATTTTCTTCACAAAGGTAGAATTGATTTAATACTTGATGACAATTCTACAAGATCTTCTTTAAGCTATCCATAATTGTGTATATTTCAATTCTCACCATACTTATCAATTCAAAACAACGTAATGAACTCTTACCCAGAAATTGAGTTACATCTCTTACGTTGGTTCATACAGTTTCACAGATCCATTCAATAAATGTGCAACCCTTAACTCACAAATCAGAGACTTAAATGGATGGCTACTTACCATTTAAACTTATCCACCAAATTAATTTTGAATCAAACGTATAGAACAACTTCAACCTTCATAGTCACATCCATGTAATTTGTTCAAATTTGACCG
Organism: Pinus albicaulis; assembly: GCA_034641835.2. NCBI lineage: Eukaryota > Viridiplantae > Streptophyta > Pinopsida > Pinales > Pinaceae > Pinus > Pinus albicaulis. Next base: position 8,206,264 of record CM076583.1, on the reverse strand, counting down.
GATGCATACAAATGAGGAATTTTTCTTGTTACCTGTGCTCTCCATTGTGTTACATAGATTTTTTTACCTCCAAATGCATTCCAAATGTTGTTGTCTCTGTTCCTTCCTTCATAGATTTCAAGAGAGTGCCCGGTTTAAGAAACTCAACAATTTTGGCAACTAAATGTTGCTGCTCCAACGTGCTAGAGTTTTCATGTCAAGAAAAGAGTGATGTCCCAGTTTGTAGTAAAAAGCAGTCCCAAGAATTTAAATATTCTGCCACCACATACAATGTTGACAAAATATATTTTAAACGCTATCAATGGTTTAAACCACATCACAACGCATTTTAAAACCATTGTAAACTAGGTTTCACTTCGACCTTCGGCAATATCATTTAACCTGCAATATCATTTGAACCTTCGGCAATATCATGTCAATGTTTATTTCAATTACAACCACAACATGTAATGCATAAAACATCATAACACATCAGGCTTGCATGGCCTCTCAACGCATAACGTTGTGGTTTGACGTGTTGAGTCTCTTGTGTGTGTGTTTATCTTCTTCATACACCATGTGTTTGCTTTAACATGGTGTTTGACAATTTCTTTCTGAGATCTTGCTATCTCGGCATCATTCTGAACATATTTCAGATTCAAATCTTCTTCTTTAACAAACTTCAAAGTTTTTTCAACGCTTTGTGATGTAACTGTAATCACACACTAATCATTAGTCTTAAAAACATAAAACCTTGTGGTCCCATTGAATGTTTCAGTCCACATCTCTCTTTGCTGCTCTGAATCCTTCATTTGGTTCATAACTTCTGTAGATTTCTCTTTTGTCTCATCACTACTTCCACTCGTCCTTTGGAAATCTTCCTGAATTGTCCTGGTTTCGGCATCATTACATTGTAAACTTTTGTCAGCAATTTCATTAAACAAATACATTTGTTTACCTCCTTGGAATTTTTCTTCAGCATTTCCACTTTGTTCCTATTCCATAACAGCTTCGACTTGCTGTCTCACCCCAAATAAGAATTAATTTATGATTTCTTCCTGTTGTAACCAATCAACACTTTCCTTTGTGATAGTTCCATCAGACTGCTCACCATATTTCACACATCCTGCAAACATACATAAACTATGAGAAAAAATGTAAGTCTTCATGGCATCATCTGTTTCTCTCGCCAACACATCTTTATATGCTTCTGAACTATCCCAATAGTTCATGAGATCTTCTTCACTCATCTCTTCACCCAGAATTTCACCCTGCTCCAAGCCACAAATGGAAACATCCATTTTTAACTCAACCTCCCAGAGTTCTTCACAACTCAACATCTACTTGAGCTTCCTCAGCTCTTCCATCAACTATATGTTTACTTGCTTTTCCTTCTTTGCGTGTAGCTTCTGCCACTTCACCTTCTTTCTCATGGTCCAACCATGTGTCTGGTTTCTCACATTTTCTTGCAACAACTCCATTAACAATTCAAGGTGAATTGTTATCTCAGCCTTCTCCCGCTCATACTCTTCATCAGATCTCCGAAAATGACTATCAATAGTCATCTTCCCCTTCTTTTTGAATTGCCTCTGTTCATGTGTGGACTTCATTTAATCCACTTCTCCGCAATCCTTCACACTTGTCATTTATCAAAATGCAACTTATCCTCCTACGCTTGAATTCTCCTTGTCTTGGAACCAATCTCTGGAAACCTTCTTGCTGCAAAAAACACTTAGTAATTCATGTGTTACGATAACCAATTCTTTGGGTGTCGAGCTCTGCCCATCATGCACCCAATTACATTCATAATTTTTACTTATCTTATGACTCTTTGACTTCAGAATTACACCAATTTTCATTTTGGATGAAAATACTCAATCTCAATTCAAGCTTTGTCCCAATAATAATGATAGTGGATATTTTGACTTAATTGAAGTTATAAACATACACCCCTAATACATTTAGGATGTAAATATTCACCCCCTTTCATACTTCATTCTTATGAAAAATCATTAATCTGCCTTATCATTTCACATGATACTGAAGTCTTTAGTCAAATTACAAATCAGGTTTTCCAAGATTTATTTTAAGGTGAAAATAAATAAATCATTCAATCTTCAAACAAATATCTTCTTGAATTATCATACCTCATGCCCTGTTAAGGTTATTAACAAACCTTTCTCTTTGCAAACTCAACCCTCTAGTTTCCATTCCTCTATGCCATCTTTGTCACTACCAATACTTTCATGTTCACAAGTTCGTAATCTTTATGCAAACATTTCCCTACACTTATATACACCATGCAATATCAATTCACATTTCTTTACCTGTGTACAGAGAACAAGCAACTTCTTCAAAGAATGATGTACAACTCGTACATTGTGTTCATCCTGAATATCTCCTCCTTAAATTTCGTCACATGATGGTAAAATCAAAGGTTTACAACATCAAGTAATTATATTTCCAATCACCAATTGAAATAATTCTTCTTTTCCCACTACAGGCTTTGTCCAAAATAACTTAACCAAACTGTGAAGAATCCACACTATGCATAGTAAATCATCACACTATGCATAATAAACCTCCTCAAATAAACATGCATATTTCTCTTTATGTCATCTAGGATTAGCACATTTTCATTCACTTTTCATTCAATTTTACATCAGTATCTGCAACAGTAAGTCTTCCCTGCTGCCACTTACCTCACCAATCCTTTCTCTGTACTTGGTCTTTGGCAAGCACCAGTTCTCTATTCCCTGGAACCTCCTTGAGCATCTCTCTTCTCTCTCTAGCCTTTAACTCACCTGCACACAACTGTCCTTCTTATCCAATATCTGTTGGAGTTCTTCAAGGTTTTTCCCACACTTTGCTTTCATTCAGAAACTATTCTTCCATCATTAATGTTAAAATTGTGATCTTTGTTTTCTGAGATTCCCTTAAACTGTATGCAACCTATATTTTGCAAATATCCTCTTAAAAAAACCAAAGTTAAAATAAAACATATCACCTCACCTTCAAGATCTCTGTGTGATCTTATTCCATCTCTCAACTGCATTGTATCTCTATGTGCTATCATCTTTCAAACTCAAAGTTGATCCCCGTCTAATTCTCCATCGATCATACATTCTCTACAATTCTAAAAAAAATTGAATCTTCAAAAAGAACTATTTACATTCACCCAACTCCACACAAATGTATTCACGCAGATGTCAAACCTGACACATTATGATGTAGGAAAATTAAATAGTCCTACACTTTCACTTTCAGTTCAACAAAAAAAATCTGGGCTTATTTTCTTCACAAAGGTAGAATTGATTTAATATTTGATGACAATTCTACAAGCTCTTCTTTAAGCTATCCATAATTGCGTATATTGCAATTCTCAACATACTTATCAATTCAGAACAAAGTAATGAACTCTTACCCAGAAATTGAGTTACATCTCTTACACTGGTTCATACAGTTTCACATATCCATTTAATAAATGCGCAACCCTTAACTCACAACTCGGAGACTTAAATGAATGGCTACTTACCATTTAAACTGATCAACCAAATTAATTTTGAATCAAACGTATAGAACAACTTCAACCTTCATAGTCACATCCATGTAATTCGTTGAACTTTGACCGCATGCATAAAAATTAGGATCTTTTCTTGTTACCTATGCTCTCCACTGTGTTACGTAGCTTTTTTTCCCTCCCAATGAATTCCAAAATATTGCTGGCTCTGTTCCTTCCTTCACATCTTTCAAGACAGTGCCCGGTTTAAGAAACTTGGCAATTCTGGCAACTGAGTGTCGCTGCTCCAATGTGCTATATTTTTCATGCCAAGAAAAGAGTGATGTCCCAGTTTGCAGTAAAAAGAAGTCGCAAGAATTTAAAGATTCTACCACCGCATACAATGTTAACAAAATATCTTTTAAACACTATCAATGGTTTAAACCACATCAGAACACATTTTAAAACCATTGTAAACCAGGTTTCACTTCGACCTTCGGCAATATCATGTCAATGTTTATTTCAATTACAACCGTGGCATGTAATGCATCAAACGTCATAACACATCAGGCTTGCATGGACTCTCAATGCATAACGCTGTGGTTTGACCTTGCATCAAATAGTAGAGATTCATACCAATAGTTATTGTCACGATTTTGAGTGTAGAACATCAATCAAACTGTGGTCCCTTATGCTATCAATACCGCCTTAGATCACACATCGTAACACTTATGCACATCAATCCAGGACTTCACTGCTTCTGTCAATATCGTCCACACACACGGTGTTAATTCATATCAAAACGCCCTTCACAGACATAGTCTGAACGTTGTTTCAATCTCTCGAGAGAAGTGTTATATTTTACCTTAACAACCAAAGCCATGTCTTCTCTGAACAATAGCGAAAACAAACATGAACTTAAAAGCAACGTAAAGAGAGTATATATTTAAGCATCCTGGTGAGCTGTGATTTCAATTCAATGAGAAGGGAGCTAAAGCTATAGAATTAGCTCTGTCCATAGACTATCTTGAAATTTCAAGGTGTATTATCCACGTCAATACAACCAGCGATCATCAATGTAAGGCTCTATTGGTAATTAAGATATTCCAATGGCCAAATTGGTCTGAAAATTGATGCAATTTCACCCAAACCAAATTCACACGCGTTCCTCTGATCAAAAACCATATATAGCATATATAATTTCAAATTCAAACAGGTACCTTTCACTCACTCTGATACCAAATGATGCAGGGATTCTGCTAGAAAGTAGATCCTAGCATATTAAAACCTCTGCTTCACCCTATTATGAAAATGCTCAAAATTTTCTTCAAATAAAATCATGAAAAACATTCAACTCAAAATTTACATGAAGGAGAAAGAGCCATTCAAATCAATTACAAATAACAATATAAAAATTCTCTGGCCAAATATTACATTGGGTGGCCTCTTGGCTCTTGGCCCTTCAAACCACTCCTCAATCTTCCTGTACTCCTCACGTACTCAGCTCTTGTTTTTCCTCACAAGAACACTCTTATTTATACATAAATAATGTATTTATTTCACCCCACAAATTTCTCCACCCAATCCGCAACTAAATCTAATTTAGATTCATTTTAGGTGTGGACTCAACAAAGTCCCGTACATAGAATTCCTACTCCCTAAATTTTCTACCTAATTCTATTTTCTCTCATATCCTTTTAACTATTAAAAGAATATATACAAAATCCTCACCTTTTCTCTTAATTTATTAAAATAAACAATTTAACTAATAAATTAATTAAAATGTATCACCCCCTTTATTACATAATTAAATAATGAAAAATTGAGCTTGATGCTCCTGCATCAGGATGGAGAGATCCTCTTGATAGGATTGTTAGACCGCATTTAAGGCGTCCCTATATCATGGTATTTCTGGAAAATGGTGGGTATAATGCCCATAGGTGTCACAGAGAGTGCATGAGTGATTGGTATGCAGGGTTTTGCTTGTAATTTTTGTGGCAACTTCCTTTTTATGGGAACGCTGTGTCGAGGTGCCTGCCTCACAGCAGAGGAGTGGTTTTAATTCGTCCAACTCCGGACATATATGGGTAGGGTGTCCTGTGACATCACATATAGCGCAAGTTGATGACTCCCTTTGGATGGTGGGGGTAACCACTTTCTTTCCTCTCTTGGTGATTTTCTTGGTCGTGGTCACTGGTTTCGCAGTGGGAATTTCCCTTGCGAGGGCGGTTTCGACTGCTGCTTGGGTAGGTTGGGGCTGCTCGGGACCGAGGGGCTTTAACCCAAATGAAATAATGTTGGTAGCTATCATTCCTAGAGGGGGAATGAGATACCACACTGGGAATGCCAATGATATATTGGGTAATACCAGTGTTGCCAAGACCTGCTGGGAGGTGAATCCAAGAGGTGGGTAGAGGAAAGGAGTTTGGGAGGCAACGTAGACTAGGGAGGCTGCAGTAGCTGATGCCTCGGTGTCATTACTTCTTGAGTCTGTGTCATGACTAACCTCAGTGCTTGATGTGGAAATCATGCATACCGGGGCCCTTGTGGCATTGGGCGATACCACAGGGCTAATGGGAAGATATCCTAGGAATGACCCTAGGACGGGCGACGTTTTGAATTGGCCAGGGCCATATTGTTGATACCGTGAAAGACCATATGAAGCTGTATCTACATAGGGTAGAATTACATCCGTGTTGGTCAAGGGACGCTTTTCACTGTGCATCAGCTCATCTAATGTGATGATTCGATCCTCATGGGGGAACATTATGATGTGAAAAACGGAGGATGCTATGGCAGACATGGCGTACATGTAACTCCGCCCAAGGAGTATATTGTAATCCAAGTGAGCATCCAAGACATCGATGTCTATGTGGACCATCTTGCCAGCTAAATAGATCGGTACATTTTGGAAGAGACCAACGGGGGTCGACGGATGACCGTTGTATGCTCTGAGTGTGAAGACGAAAGGTTTGAGTTTGGGGGCTCCTAACTTCTGCCATACATTCTTTGACATGATGCATGTGGATGCACCCTCGTCAATGACACATCAGTGAATAGTGATATTCTGTACTGATACTAGTATCTAGAAGGCGACCATGGAGGGAAGCCTAGGGGTGGCTTTGTCTAAGTCAAAATCCATCATGCGCGTGTTGGCAGGGTCGATAACACCTAATGTGGAAAGTAGGGCTTTTTGTTGATTTGGGTACGACTGCAGTACTTCCAATGTGGACATAGCAGCAGGTGATTGAGCTAAATCATCTATGATGCTGTAATTATGGGCCAATTTGGAGTAGTTACCTTCTCGCTTATTCAACCATTGTACCATTTTTGGAAATCGTTCCAAAGGAATCTTTGTAATGGTTAAGGTGCAGTCGGCGCGCTCATACTAGCCCTTGACGTACTGGTGTCTGGTGGGGTGTCGTAGCTTTGATTCCGAGTTTGAAAAAACATTTCTTCCCCAGCCATGTAAATTTCATGGTTTTTTTTCCCGGAATGGTCAGGGTTTTGCTGCTGGGTGCTAACCGTTCCTTTATGGGGGAAGGGTTCTTTCATAACCGTAGTTGTCTGGGAAGATCCTCCTTGTCCTTGGTTACTCTTAAGATTTTTAAGCTCAGGGAGTTCAGGATAGTGGTGAGTATAGTGCCCGTACTCAACATATATTGAACAAGAATAGTTTGTTCGTAGAGGTGGCCTTTTCCTTGCCTTTGGGCATTGCTTGGCTCCTGGTTCTGATTCTAGTTGGAGTTACCTCCATCCTGGGATCGCGGTGGGCACTATTGGTTTCTACCCCCCTGTCCAGGGTTTCCTTTGGGCTTGTTTTTTACCATTATCTTAACCACGTTAGGAGGATAATTTTCCTGATCATACTGGTGTGGTTGATTTTGGGACGGCTGCATAAATTTCACCTGTGCATTGTTTTCCATAGGTGGGTTATGTGCTTGGGACTGAGCATATTGTTGTCCCATGTTTGCACCTGGTCATTGGGGGGGAGTTCTTCCGTTAGTTTTTCTTCCTGCGTACTAGGTACCCTTAGCCAGAGGATAAGGTTCTCCTTGGCGATATGCTGGCGCCCCATTAGTCAAATTCTGCTGTTGCCTATGATGACTTTGAAATCTGGGTTGAGACATGTTCTGGGTAGACCCATGTGTGTAATCGGGATTTTGACTGTTGCTGCCTAGGTACCCTTGGGTCATTGACTCAATAAGTCCGCCTGCAGAGTTAGACGTGCTTGGAAATTCTTTATAAGATTGTAGGCATGGGGCTTTGGGCAGGATAATTTATATGTATCCTGATTGCGTGTAGATTAGCTCAAGTTGTTGCGCTTTACTGATTGCGTCCTCTTCAGATATGGGGTTGTGTTGCGCCACGTCCTTTGAAATCTCCATCGTCAGAGTTTACAAGAATAAATCTAAAATGACTCGGTCGTCGAGTTGTGCTTTGCACAAACTGCGACACTGCCTCCACTCATGGAGATGCTCTAAAATATGAGTAGAGGGGGATATTCTGAAATGGGTCAGTAACTCCATTCCCGAATCATGGTGAATGGGTAACTAAAAGTATGTGAGGAACGCGGTAGTGAGGGCACTAAAGGTTCCATGTGAAGCAGGAGGTTTCTCCATGTACCATTTCGTGGCCACTCCCATAAGAGTGAGTTGAAATAGCCTCAACCGAATAGTATCGTCAATGATGCTTTCGATGAGCACTGTTGGGTGAAACTATTGTCGTTTAATTCTGTTGTAGTACTTGCCGAACCATTTAATTTGTCAATCTGAGGTTCGTAGACTTACGAAGCACATGCACTATATATGCAGGACCAAAGTGGAACTAATCTAATCTAAATTACTGAAATCAAATTAATCTAGGAAGGCATTGAAACACTAACTAGGAAAGCAGGAAATTGCATAAGGGAAAAGCAATACAACATGTGAAGAGTTGAATGAAAAACAACATATGTGAGCTCACAACAATAAAGCTATCTCAAATTACATTACAAGAATCAAATGACAAATCATGAAAGCATACAATAAAAGAATATGAATCACAGTTAAGAATCCCCTTCTCCTAATTACAAGACTATCTCCTAAAACTCCAAAACTAATGAACTTATGAACTCTTGAGCTAATCAAAATGAAGAGAGAGCACTCTCTTATATACATGAAGAAGATAACCATCTCATTCAACCACTCTCAACTACTTTCCCATTATTACAAGACATGATCCCTTTGAATCCTCCACACATCTCTCACATATCTTGAATAGGATATGCCAACCAAATCCTCCATGATATTCTCCTTAGGAATAGGCTTGAATAATTATCTCCTTAATATGGTGGAGGAGATATTCCAGAAGTCTCTTAGAATTAATCCTTCACATTTCTCCTACACATTACAAAACTCACACATTCTTGAGATATATATAAAAACATGTATATTTTCTAATATTTAATCATAAACTCACTTATAATACAAAAATGAATAAAGTGGAAAATAAGAAGGTGAAACCCAAATGTATTTATGAAAATGGTATAATGAAAGGTTAATGGGATGATGAGATGTAAGGAATAGTGAAGGGAAAGGTGGATGGAAATACGACATTTCTAAGTCCCAACATCCCCCCCAACTGAACTTGTTGCATGTCCTCATGCAACCATGCATGGATCTCTTTTAAGAACGTTTGGCATCTGAACTTTGGCTTTACATGATGATGTCTTTTTAATAATGAATGTTTCCAGGATATGTGAAAGACATGAGTAACAACTTACATTTTCTTATGGTTGGTTCTTGTGTGACAACCATGAATACAAAGAATGTTGGTTCTTGTGTTAAAAACATTCATTTCGTTTTATGTTCTCTTTTCTTATGGTTGGTTCTCATGAATACAAAGAATGTTGGTTCTTGTGTTAGCAACATTCATTTCGTTTTCTGTTCTCTTGCTGCAATAATAATGTAAACACTCACTGGAAATCATAAGCTATCAATGTGCATAAGAAAGCCCTTTTGTAATATTCATGAAGCATGCCAATATGTATATTAATGCGTATGAAGCAAAGTGCAACAAAGTATCGTTGGAAAAGAAATGTTGGTGAATGGTGAATGAGAAAAAAAATGGAGTGATAGTGGTGGAGAAATGGAATCATGGTAGTGAATATGTAGTGAATATAGTTCCCCCCCCCCCAACTGAATTGGTTGCATGTCCTCATGCAACTTGGCGTGGGTCATGAAAGGAAATGGAGCATGATGAGGGAATTTTCCAAAATATTCAAGTCAGCATATAAGGAATTGCATGATTAAAGATTAGAAAACAACATACTTCCACTTACCCAAGAATGATGAACTATGTAGTAGGAATGTAGCTGTTGCTGCTGCTGAATCATGAAAACGTGACTGGTGTCGTAGCTGCAACTACCGTAACTGCTAGATCAGAGAATATGTGAGTGTGGCTGCAAATGTTGTAACTGAAACTGATGTAACTGCTAGAACATGGAAGGTTTTACTGCAGCAGGATCATGCAAATGTAACTGTGAATGCTGATGTTGCTGTAAATGGATCCTGGGAAATGAAGGAATCTGAACTGCTGATGCTGAATCATGGAAAAGATAAAGGCTGAAAGTGGAACTGTGGTACTCTCATTGATCCGAATTCATGCTGCAGTAACTACTGAGGGAGTCATGAAAAAGTGTATAGTCTTCGTCTGCTACAAAACTGATGGTACAAGTCTAATCATGCGAAAGAATGTGTTGATGTCGAGCATGAAGAGAAATCATTGGATTACCGGCCATTGATGAATGCCGTTAACCAATGCGAGGCAAACTCACCATTGATGTTAATGAGTGCCAAGGTACCCGAGTACATCTTGCGAAATGCGAATAGAGGGGTTGACGTCGAGCCATTTGCAAGATCTGATGATCAAGGGACATTGATGTATTCCCATGATGGTCAGTGATAGAACTTGCCATTAAGGCATGCAAGTCTCAAGGTACCCGAAAGAAACTCTAGTGTATTTCCCAGATAAGGTGCTGAGGTCGATGGGGCAAGACTTGTTGAAAGGTGGGCCTTAAGGAATCCCACATCAGTCAACGCGAGTTTGTAAAAAGAGATTTGGTAGGACTATAAATGGAAAGAACTCATGGACAAGGAGTGTGGATCAACATGGCGAGGAAAGCAAGACAATGTAATTATGGAAAGGGGATAAGTTTTATTCAGAAGGAAAACTAGAAGGAAAATAAACTGAAAAGGATAAAGGAATGTATGCGATTCAAAAAAATAACTGTGCATGAAGTCGTGAAAGATAAGGTAATGGAAAATGGGCTTCAACACAAGGATGGTCAATCGGCTTTGAAGGAGAAGTGTTACAGTGTTACAGCATGGATAATGGAAAAAGTGGAAATGTTGGTGTATCAGCATGGTCGTTGTGTAACAGCAAGCGGAAATATCATGATGTTTATGATGAGTTACAGCTCCTTCAAGCTGTTTATGAAAGCATGTTTCTCGACAAGTTCTGTGATCTTTGAAAATCACTTCAGCAGCAAAATGCGATCATTTCCGAAACCTGAAAAAAAACTTAGTACAAATCTTGTAGGAAAACTTTGTGAGAGCATTGTAAAACGTAAGATGCAAGAATAAGTATAAATGTGAGTAAAATAAATAAAGCGTGTGTTAACCTGTCGCCCGCGCTGATTTCATCATCGATGGTTGTCAAAGTGAGTTCAAGAAAACAAATTAGTTTTAAGCGTAAAAACATGCGTTCATATTTTTTTCAGGAATTTATTAAAAGGTACATTTGCAATTTTTATGAAAGAAAAGGCAAAAAGAAAAACAAAACAAGAAAAATTAAAGTCAGATCTCCATTTCTTGGCATGCTTTGCAAAGTTTAGCAATACTGTCTCGGGGCTAGCAAATCTTCAGTTTCTTGCTGATTCAGTTTCTTAGATGCACCGTTAAATTCATTCAAGCAATTGGAAGCGATGACATTGCAGTATCTGAAGAGCCAAATCCCATTTGTCCTAAACTCCAACCCACAGTAACCCCTTTCAAATGATCTGTGCACTAGTAACAGGGAGCTGTGTTGTGTAAAATGATAGAGGACACTGCATGACAACCACAGGTTCTCTTGCAGTCACCTGGACTACTTTAATATCAGGTACCCCAGTTCGGTGCTTAATTTCAGTAGGCACTGTCTTGGAAGAATTCCCAGCCTGACCATTATTTATGACAGGATATGAAATAGACGGGGCAGAGGTCAAAGATGGCCATGAGATAGGAACTGGCACTTTCTTCTCAGCTGGAGATGTTGGTCTTTGCCAATCACCCTTTGCTTGCACCCTCCTTAAAGGCGTAATGGTTTTTATCATTCCTTCTAAAGTTAAAACTCTTGATGGTGTTGCCTTTTGCGTAATTAAAACCCTTTTCTTCTCGTCTCTGATGATAAGAGACGGGCGCTGTGCTGGTGTTTTTTTTTTCCCTGGATTAGGTTGCCTCTTTGAGATGGAGCCTATGCAGGAGCTGCAGATTGTTTATTACCATTTCTAGATATGTCGTTTGTGGTCTATGTCACTGATGATGCCATTTTATCTTCACCCTTTTATGGAGAGACTTCATGCCGACTGCTGCGTGTGGGGATTCGTGTTTCTGTGCAATGCATGTCCCAAGCGCAGGTGTCAAATAGATCACCACAGATTCCAGATCATCTGGCAAAGAACGAATCGACAAACTCTCCAGTAGATATGCCTGAGCCTGCAATAATAGATGTATACGATGCATTTCTTTCCTCTATATAGAGCTAGATGTAGAGGAGGAACCCGCCTTCTGTAAATGTGTTTCGTACCTACGTAAATCCTGCATAAGAATATTAAGAAAACCAACATCGTCGATAATTTGATAGTTTGGAAACTTCTCAGAATATTATCATCAATGTCAAACCGCCCATTATGCAATGAGGCCCCTAAAGAGACAGTTTTGCTGCATCGGTGTCATTTTCCAGAATTCGTATTGACTCATATGAATCGAACCTAATCAAATCATCCATTTCACACGTATTTGGCAGCGCAGATGCATAAAAAAAAAAATGTATTACCTCAAATGCATCGCCTGAAGTTTGGGAGGAACGTCGTACCAAGCCTTTGAGGGGAAATAGATTCATAAGCTGAACTTCTAGGATTGACGCAGCCTCAGCCCAGGAAAAAGGCACTTGCTCCATTTAATGTATAATAAACACTTTTTTTTTTCAGGATCAAAGCCACGTCCAATGACAGTGTTCACAGCACCCCAAACTCTTTTCATAGAAGATAAATTATGCTGCTCTGTCTCACCATCTACACAAGCCATCCCATTCAAGAAGACAAAACCAGTTGAATGGAACACAATATTCAATAAGCCAATTTACTGAATCCTCTGTTTAACTCTGTCATTATTCTGGAGTAAATGCTTCGCAGGGAACACCTTAGTCACATAGAGTTGTTGCTTCTGTTTGAATTTTTTGAATGGATTGTCTCGCTATGAAACAATGAGATTACACCTCCCACTGAATGCAGGTGATGGAGATACCACCATAATCATTATTATGCTAGTTTCAATGGGTGGGAATAGTAAGGCTTTGTTAGTATGGTCGAAATTGAATAAAGGTCATGTGATTGTAGGGCCAAATTTGAATAAATCTAATGTGAGAGTATGTCCGAATTTGTTTGGAAAAAACGGGACGGTTTGAATGTCAAAAAAAAAAAAAAAAGGTATCCCACTCTCTCCAAAAAAAATCAAGAAAATATCAAATGTTGACTAAAATAGAAAGATTATTATTGGACCATCAAGCGATTAATTGAAATGCCACTTGGTAATCACTCGTACCAACAATTGTTCGAACAGCTCCAGGTCTTGTTATTACAAGGCCCGCCTTCATCAACTGTAATAACAAACCCACGCACTTCCACTGGACTGATCACCTGCCAGCTGCCAAGATGTGCAATATTTCAAAGAACAGGATCAAGGGGGTTGAGAAGCAAAGATAGAGAGGCAGCTGAGCCAGCCCGTATCATTTCTTCTGTGAAGATGCTCAGTGCTGACTGATCTACTCCCAACAAACCACCAAGGTACTCAGCAGTTGGTTGCAAAACTTTCTGGTAGTGCTTAGCCTTCTCAGTAAGTGCAAGTCTTGTCCGATCAAGCACAGCCTTAGCATATAGTGCCCACTGATCTGATTTAGACTTACATAAATCAATTGTATGATGCCAATCCTTCAAGCAGTATATAATCTCTTCATTTTTATCTGATGATAAGGATAAATTTTCAAGCACCATGGTAATAAAATATATAATTTCCGATGGTTGAGCATTATTCAGCTCCTCGAATCCCCTTTCAATAGCAGTTCTAATAGTTGAGTCAAGAGAAAAATCCAAAAATATGATATCCTTGAGTCGATCATGTGGTTTAAGAAGGTTAGAACAGAGCTCAAATCGTGCTTCCAGCAATCCCTCTAGAAGAGGGCCAACCCATTTATCTTCAATATGCTCCATAATAAACTGTAAGAGTCCCGACAGTTCAGAGGACAAACCACTAATAGGGTGAATTAGAACTCCACCCATAAAACCCCGTCCCTCTGCAGAGTAACCCATGCAATTTGCAATGGCAGATTCAAGGTCTACGCCAGAGTGAACTGCCTTCAGCGTTCTCAAGTATGCTGTCAAGTCACGAATAAGACCATATTTTTCTCAAAACTTTGGGTTATGTCCTGTACGCCTTTGGGCCCTTGCTGTAGCATTTTCCTTAAGTAATTAAAAGCAGCAACTCTAGCAGAAAAATCTGCACTGACACTAAGTCCCTCAGAAAATCAGATGCACTACGAACAAATGTGGTTTTCAATTTCTCAAGCTCTGCACGCTTCTCCCTGACCGCCCGCATATTTGCATAGCTAGGATTCAAAATGGGTGGCTCTAAAGCACGCAAAGCATTAGCCAACCAGTCACAAGCCTCCACATTTCGTAACATTCTTGCCTCATCAAATGAACCTCCTATCAGTGAAGATGCATACTCAGGAGGAATATGCAAGCGCTCAACCAGTTAAGTTCTTGAATAAGAGATTTATTACTGACAAACTGCATCTTCATTTTATTATTTCTAGACTCTATTGATTCAATATCCTCCCTCATGTTTCTGAGTTTCACATCGAAAATGTTAAGCCACTCATCCATGTCTTCAACACAAACCATAGTTGAATCAAGACGTTGCAAAAACCTCTTTCAACTGGATTTATTTATTCTCATGATAAAAATTCTTCCTCAAGATGAACGATGGAGAAAAATTCGCAGCCAGTAAAAAAAATATCCATCAAATAAGCAACAGCATAACCATTTAATCTCAATAAAGTATGCCGACGGATAGAAAATTCAGGAAATCCAATCCATAAAAATAGTTATCTGATAATGATACTGATGGGATTTCGTTCCTATTAACTTGAGATGCCAAAGATAGTGTAACAACCCGTGGATTTTGGCCCATATTTTTCAATCAACGTCCGCATGATATTCTAGATTTTGTTATGAAACCCCAAATTAAACGTGAGAATTAATCAGAGGAGAAGATTCAGCTATGCAAACAAAGAAATAAGAATTATCTTTTACTTTATTGTGGTTTCATTTGTTTTCTGCTCATCATTTTGGTTTGTGGTTGTTAGTTGCAGGTTTATGGAGAGATGGCATCGCTACAACTCAGCCATAAATGAATAGCTGGAGACAGAAATTGCACAGTCCAACGAAACTCACAGGCCTCAAGCAAAACAATGAACCTGGGAAATTTCATATTTAATTGTGTTTGCAGGTTTTATCACCTAATTGCTTGTTGCAGGTTTTAGTATGCCCAGAAAACGTAATAAATTGCAAGCTAGACACAGTTTCAGCAACTGCTAGACACAGTTTCAGCGATTGTTCAGATAAAAACTCAGTTTGTTTTTATTCAGCCTCAATTCATGATTTATTAAAAAAAGAAATTTTAGCAAATGGAGAAAAGAGAAAAAATGATTTGCAAATTAATGATAAAATTGATTAGGCATATTGCAAAACATGGAATTTCATATTTTTTTTTTTAAATTCCTGAAATTAATCTAAATCATCCTTATTTTCTGATCCTCGTGATCGCATTAAGCGCGGAGGAAAGAATACTTATTCTAGGTAAAAGAAAAATTGAGAATGAAAGAAAAAACTGAAAATGAAAGCCTGCCTACTCTATACTAATTAGAAATTAAAAATTAGTTACGTGTAATTAAATTTCCAATGAAGCCATTCACGTAGCAGTAACAACAATATATTCAATAGCAATTGTTCAAATGAAAAATATTCCAGAGTGAATGAGTCTAGTTGCTGAAACTGCAAATCAACTAAATAAAAGTAAAAAGACGACTCTAATCGAGTACTTACCTGGAACCATTGTTCGATAAGGCTTTGATAGGAACGATTTCTCTTACTTAGATTATGTTGTAACTCCTCTTCTTCTTCCTCGATCTCCTATTCGAATGATTGTTCACCATCAGATGTGCAGGATTCTTCAGATGTTGAATCTTCGTTTGTTTCTTAGGGACTAGTTGAACATTTAATTCTTGTCAAGATCTCCTCTTCCAAGGAAGAGGAGATCCCGACTTCTGCTAGGATCTGAGTAAGTAATTCCAAGCTGAAACTCATTGTTAAACCATGTTGAAAAAGGTATTCTTACTGCACCCAAAACTTAAATCTAAAAATCTTAAATGAAAATAAACTACTTGCGTAAATAAAAGCACTCATGCTGAAACAGATAATAAAAAAAACACTCTTCACAGTTGCGGAAATCAAACACACTTACAGAAATTGAAAATCACACTTGCAGGAAAGAAGATCAATCAACAGAGAACAGGACCCTATTCCTCCAAGCAGGAATCTTCAGCACCTGTTTCCTGATATCAGTCACACCTACATGTCCTGACCCATATGAGGTCGAGCTCGTTACAGTATGTCGAACGATGCATAGGCTGTTCCCCACGTCTTACAACCCTGTCACCTCGGATTTAGGAACATGTTTAAACACACTTTCATGAAAAATCAAACTGAACTTCAATCCATCGTGCTTCCCCGGCAACAGCGCCAAAATGTTGGGTGAAACTATTGTCGTTTAATTCTGTTGTAGTACTTGCCCAACCATTTAATTTGTCAATCTGAGGTTCATAGACTTACGAAGCACATGCACTATATATGCAGGACCGAAGTGGAACTAATCTAATCTAAATTACTGAAATCAAATTAATCTAGAAAGGCATTGAAACATTAACTAGGGAAGAAGGAAATTGCATAAGAGAAAAGCAATACAACATGTGAAGAGTTGAATGAAAAACAACATATGTGAGCTCACAACAATAAATCTATCTCAAATTACATTACAATAATCAAATGACAAATCATGAAAGCATACAATAAAAGAATATGAATCACAGTTAAGAATCCCCTTCTCCTAATTACAAGACTATCTCCTAAAACTCCAAAACTAATGAACTTATGAACTCTTGAGCTAATCAAAATGAAGAGAGAGTACTCTCTTATATACATGAAGAATATAACCATCTCATTCAACCACTCACAACTACTTTCCCATTATTACAAGACATGATCCCTTTGAATCCTCCACACATCTCTCACATATCTTGAATAAGACATGCCAACCAAATCCTCCATGATCTTCTCCTTAGGAATAGGCTTGAATAATTATCTCCTTAATATGGTGGAGGAGATATTCCAGAAGTCTCTTAGAATTAATCCTTCACATTTATCCTACACATTACAAAGCTCACACATTCTTGAGATATATATAAAAACATATATATTTTCTAATATTTAATCATAAACTCACTTATAATACAAAAATGAATAAAGTGGAAAACAAGAAGGTGAAACCCAAATGTATTTATGAAAATGGTATAATGAAAGGTTAATGGGATGATGAGATGTAAGGAATAGTGAAGGGAAAGGTGGATGGAAATACGACATTTCCAAATCCCAACAAGCACCACAGGTGAAAGGTCATTATATGCTTTCCTTGGTCTTCCGCTTGCTTGCCTTCAAACTTTGGTATGTCTGAAGGGAGCTTCGTGGGCATGGGAGGCCAATTAGGGTCGTATGTGATGGGGTCATTGAAGATCTTGGTCAAATCTGGTAGATTTAACATAGCTAAGAAGGGTGATTAGGAGTTTGATTCCATGGCAACGTGTGAAGACACGAAGTTCTGGTTAGAACGAGGGTTAGTCTATGATGTACCCTGTTGTGAATTCAGCTAGCTTCCCATATGGGATGCACTCCTCTGCCCCCCAGGGGACAAGGGGGGAGTGGTGCGCGGTGTGGTGTTGGGAGACCAACTAGGGTTCCCAAATAAGGTTTCTCCAAGAAAGGAGGAACCAACCACTGTGGCAATGTTCTGTCTTTGACGCCTAAACGACGAAAGACCTGGAACCCCTCCCGGTAATGGGGGGAGGTAAAAAAGACACCTGGACCGACAAGGTTCCGTTGGAACCGTTTGAGTCTCAACCAGCTTAGGTTTTGGAAATTTTTTTTGGGGATCCAGTCTGTGATCCTAACAAATTTATGGCCACATACATAAAACAAAGAGAAAATGAAATGAATTATCCTTTAACTTAATCTATGTGATCAATGAAGAAGAAAAAATGGTTTTGTTTGTTTGCACATGATACTTAATATCCTATAAGACTTAATACATCCTCACACACTCAAAAGTAATTGGGCCTTGAGAGGATTTCTTGTGAGTGCTGGCACAACGTCTCGTAAGAGCTAGCGACGCCCCCAGTTAGCCGAAGAGAATCAACCAAGGTAAGGGTAGAGGGTCTAGTACTTGCCTGTACCATCACCTATAGGGTAAAGGATGCCCTAGTTTTGGATACTAAGAACCACCGTCCCACGTGAGCATTCAATTCTTGGGCTTCTCAATATTCAGCTAACGGTACTGATTATCAGCCGGGTCAGGTAGCCCCATCTGATACCACAAGCACTACGCCTAAGCCTAACCCCCTATGAATCAGGTCTCTGTCGCGCTCGGGTTTTCTTTTCTGTGGGCTCATAGGTGAATTTTAAAGCTCCCTAAATACACAACTTCTGTGTTTCAATGTGAAGTGTGATCAAGGTGGCTTATTGGATGCCTACCCCCTTGATCCTAACTTAATCTATAAATTCCCTTGTGGCCCCTATGGGGAGAATTTAGTGAGTTGGTTTATATTTTTAGGTGGCTTTATTTTCTTAGTGGGTGAATGTGTGTGAGCGTATGGTGAAAAATATCATAATTTGAACATATGGATATTGGTGATCCTTTACAAAATTCCCCTAGTTAAATTATGTGACATTTTTCCTTGCTCAAATAGAAAGAAAATGCAGATAATGGGTCGCTTCCAAATCCTCCTAGTTAGTCTATGTGATTTACTAAAGGGAGATGGAAAATCATGAATGTAGAGCATTCATATGCTTGTCTAGGGTCACCAAATGGTGCAAAGACAACAGAGATTACTTTCTATAATTGGCGATTCAATCCTAGTCCCGTAATTTCCTAAATGCAAAAATTGAATTTAAACTAAACAATTTCTACACTAGCTTATGCATATGTGGCCTTGAGCCACTTACTTGGACTAGTTAAGCTAAGTGTGCATACCAGAATGTGAAAAAAAAAAAAATTGTTTGGAATGCAATGATTAATTTTCCCCCTACTTAAACTATGTGAACACTTTTTGCAAAACCAAATTAAATGAAAACTAACTAAATGCCTACAGAAAGTAGCAAAAAATAAGTTTTCAGAAGCTGTGGGGTATCAACACAGGTGTGGGAAGACACATTAGGGGCTTCCCAACACACTTTCAAGCAGAAAGAATGCATAAAATAGGGAGAAAACCTCTCTCTGCAATTTTCACGCAAAACCCTTTGACAGGTGCGCCTTCCTGCACCCAAGTCACTCCTGAACGTGCGTAATGCACCTCCTGCAGGTAAAAAAAAATAAGGAGCTGCCTTCTTCAATTTATCACCTTAGTGAGTCTAGGGACTACAAGATGGGTCAGAGGACTGTAAGCTCCACTCCAACATAGACAAAGGGTCTCCTACAAAAGATGGCACAACCACATAAACTTGAAACATGTTAGTGGAGTCTACAATCCCGTTGTTGTGGATTAGTCACATAGGTGTATGAAATCACACAAGCTTAGAGAGTGTGGTCTACTCTCTAAACTATTGGTAACATGCAAAAAGTGGGGGAGCTCAAAAGCATAAAACTTAATGAAAATAATATCCTGAAGTATGCTCTAGTTAAACTAAAACTAAAAAACACAACTATACAGAAGCTATATAGAGAGTTCTAAACAATAATAATGCAAACAGTGGCTCGATGGCCTCTTCTTATTAAATTTTCGGAATGGAGAAGAAATTTTACCCCCTTGCCAATGGGCACCTAGGCAATGGCTCTAGGTCCCGATGCAAGGAGGTTGCCTTCCAAGCTCTGCCTCTGATGCAGTCTCACTCTCTCTCACTGCTGTGGTGGACTAAAATTTTGGGTGGCCAACTATCGAGTCCTCTATATCTCCAGCTCCGGGTCACACACAATGCTGGTGTTTCTTGGGCAACTTTGGCCAGCATAACCTTGTGATCACCATTTTCTCATCTCTTGGTGGGTTTATATAGGTAAGCTTCAAATCATCCTTACCTCCATTGGTACATGATGGATAGTGACCTAAGGGAGAGGTGTGATTCCATTGTGTGCTCAAATATTCTTTTGTGTGCTCACATAATGTCTATGGAGGTGCTGGTGGTTGTCCTTAGGTGGCTTTCACATAAGGAGCAACTGTCCTTTGCTTGTTGTGGTCCCGAAAAGTGACCTTTTTCCATTTCTAGGAATGCGCGCATATCGGGCAAAAAGGCACGTAGAAGGCACTCTTATCGAAGGAAAAAGCGCACATTTGAGCATTTATGACTAGTTCAAATTTGATTTTCTCAAAACCTTAGAGATTTTAAATATTTCTTGATTCCATAATGTATTCGTGTCCTCTAAATCCTTGGCCCGATACACGATCGTCACCAAGATTTTCAGTTGTTAACAATATATATATATATATATATATATATATATATATATATATAGATATATATATATATATCCAGATATATATATATATATATATTTCCATATATATATATATATATATATATATATATATATATATATATGCTAACATTCGATGCTGTGAAGTCATGTCATATGGTTGTAGGTAATGGACTATTGTATTTAGAAGTATGATCTATGGAAGAGGATCTATCACAGTGCACTGACAAATGAAATCAACGTAATATATATCCTCATATGGCATATGAGGTGGTTGTATATGAATAAGGAACTGGAAATTGTAAGTTCTTGGGAATGAAAATGTGCAGAAAGAAAGAGATCATGAAGTGCAACCATGTCAAGAGGTAGTTATCATCTGGAAGCCAAGAAGATGTGACTAGAGTATCTCCTAGGAGGATATGTAGAATATGATAAAGAAGAATACCCTTGAAAAAACATACCATTATGATATGTGTCAATCTGAATAAAGGATGTCAATGTCTACAAGAATATGTCATGGTGAAAGATCATCACTGAGGTAACCTCTGTTTTAAAAGTGTATATGTTAATCTGGATGAATTTGTGCAGGGCTGCTAATCGTGAAAAAGGATGTATGATCCTTGGAGATTATTTTAAGGAAAGTAGCATGGAATAATGGTGTACCAGACAAGAAATATTGATGAATCACTTTCTGATGGTTGACATGACTCTTGACTAAAATTGATGGATGGTCTATGCCCTATGAAGCCAAAGGTTGAAGATTCCTCAGTATCAAAATCCATGACATCAAGGAGAGGAATTCTTCATGAGCAGCTCAGTGTCTCACCATTGCTGCTACAAGACCCTGGTTGAGAGGGATCCTGGTGGTAAGTTTCTTACTTTGAAGAAACTTGAAGTATGTCCTTCCTGAGTTAAGAGGGAGTGATGTATGTGATTCTCTAATACATGTGTCATGCATTAGACCACGACTAACAACCGTAAGTATTAGTGAAGTCCATGTGGAGAGAATGGATATACACATCATTCTGGTCTTCACCTAGAAGACAGAATGGAGGATTGGGTATTTATCTTGCACTCGATACTCTTTGAGAATGAGATAGGGCATTGAATATGAGAGTAGTCGAGGACCGATATTAATTTAGGGCTAGCTACTCAAGAGAAGAATAGTCTGAGAAGGTCATATTCTAGGAACACCCGAGTGGAGTATGTACCGTGGAGAGACAATGACTATGGTGTCTATAAGTCATGAGTCTCATCATAATTATAGCCCATTGTCTCGTTGAGAGATGGGATTGTTAGTCAAGGGCTCGCGCTGGGAAAATACTAGTTGATATGATGTTATACAGATGTGATTACCAATCCAATTCTTCTTATGAGATTCCTCAGTTTGAAAGTGACCATGTACCTGTATGAATACCTCCCTAGTTAAGAGGGAGTGTTGAAAAGTGTAACAGGATAGGTCTTCATATTGACTATGTAATTATGGATTTATGTAAAAGAAGAAGAAAAAGATAATAAAATGTGTTTTGTACTTGCTTCATGGGTTTCATGAGCAATAATTTATTATAGGTTAATAGACTTATTCTTGATGTCTATCTAGGGTTTTTTCTTCTAGGGATAAATGTAATGAAGTGTCATATATATATATATATATATATATATATATATGAAGGATATAGTCTAAATAAATGCTCCAAGACCTTGTCCAATAATCTATGAAAGAATAGCTTATGACAACCCTAATCTACGTTGAAAGATAATATTATATGATGTGTTAATGTCACGCTTCCAACAACATGACTATTCGACCTACAAGCAATAGGATGGCCGACTTAAAATCCGTGAACGTGTTCCTATATATACACCTGTTCTGCATTCATTTTGGAGAAAAGTATTTTCGGTCGTCTTTGAAACAGAAGTACAGAGTTATGGGAAGAGCTTCAGTGCGGATTTTTGAAGAGTTTCAGGAAATTTTAATATACATACACTCTTGTGGTATCTTAGTGCAATAACGTGCTGCATTATTCTAGAACAGAAGTGCATATTATAGGACGAGTTTCAATGATGTGTTTTAGGTCTGGTTAAGATACACCTTGTGGTATATAAGTATTATATATGCTGTGGTCTACTAAAACATAGTGTTTCATATCCATGGTTAATAATAGTGTTTCATATTTTTTTAAATGTATAAATGTTTAACAAACATCATTTTTTTATAAAATGCACTAATATAATTTATTTAACTACAACCATTATATATTTTCAACTATAAATCATGCAATACTGAACTAAATTTTCTTAGAGGACATTTGGAAGGTACGGGGAAGTATACTGCTTTCTTGGCGGGGACTGCAACTCCTACCTTTCTCCCCTAGCTCAGAATATGTGGAGCTTATGCAACTATTCGATCGGTGCTCGGTTTGATACCCAAGATGATACTCTTCCTTATTGTTGTTTTCTGATCCGATGCACAAGCCGTTTGAACACAGTGATGATCGTTCAGGGTGGTAGATGACCCATGTGGCTGTAGCTAAGTTTTGAGACCATCACAATGTTCCATCAGCAAATCCGAAATACGATTCAGGTTGGTGATCCATGGTGGTAATTTGAGTGCGTTTAGGTCTTTGGGTCAAAAATATTTTGGTATTGGGATTTGTGTACTCTAAATCTAGGGGATAGGGGCTACTGGGGCCCTTATGGGTATAAATTCTTGAGATAAAGTCTTTTGACGGGTTTCGTGAGGTAGGTCATGTCTGGTTCCGTCAAGATGTATGCCCCTTGTCGGAGACAATGTTTGATGATATAGGGCCCTTTCCACAAGGTTTCGAACTTTTCTAGCCCTAAGGCCTCTTTTGCGACATCATAGCGAAGGACTAACTCTCCCTCAGTAAATGAGGGACGAGTTATGTGGCAGTCAAATGATGCTTTTACCCTTTTTTTATGGGCCTCATTGTGTTGGAGTGATTTTCGCCTGTTTTCGTCAACTAGCTCTAGTTGTACTAGGAATTGTTCTAGAGGCTCAGTGTCATCAAGGATTTTGATGGAAGTATGCAATTTTGGGATCTTGTGGAAATCTATGCAAAAGCGTAAAGTGCCTTGGTCTTTTGCGGCATGAATAAGGTAGAATTTGTGTGACACGGGGGTAGTTGAAATCCTATCTTGGGCATGCGATGATACAAGTTTTATGTGGTGAATTGTGTCACTCGCATGCGGCGGGGGAAGGATCTCAGTAACAGAGCCCTGTGTCAGTCTAAGGTTGGCTTTCCCGCTATGATAGTCAATTTCTGATAGGTGGAAGTTGTTTTTATCATAGAGTTGCTTGAATGCTTTTAGCAGCGGGCATACCTCTGGCACGTGATCATGACCAGTGAAAATGGTGCATGGTATCACAGTGCTGACAGAGTAGATAGTGTGAGATTCTACACTACTCGATGTTCCTAAAATGGACGCTTAGAAAGGGTCGGTTGTGAACCAGGTCGTTTTCTGCTTCCATTTTTGCGTCATAGGTTGAGTCTTACCTCCCTTTTTGGTGGGTGGTTGACCTAATGCCACTCTAGTTTCACTTAGCCTGGGGAGATGTGTACAATTAAATGTATGATGAAAGTGTGAGAAAATTCGGCAATAAGTTTGCGTGACTTTCTCTTTATTAGAGAGAAGTTTTTGAGGAAGGGGCGAGATTATGCAGAGACTGTTTGCAAGGGGTTTGAGTTCTCTACATTGGTTGATTCGATGATTTTTTAGATCACATAGGCCGCATGTTATCATAGACTTGGCGTGGGGTATACATGGTTGGTGTGTGGTCTTATCAGGCTTGACACACCACTGCGGTGGTGGGGACATTGAGCCGGAAATATGTTTTTTATGCCATTCTTGGAGATTGCTCATCCTCTTTTCTATGGCATTAATCATGTCGATAGTGGGACGGATCCGTGAGACATAATCACAATGTTGGTCATCATGATTACCCTGACATATCGAGCAAAATATCTATGATATGGGGGTCCCATCATGCTTGGTCTGAGGCCAGGCGGGGTACCAACGTCACAATGCTGCTAAGTTAGGGCAGTGGATTACTATATGGTCCGTCTGCTTGCATAACATGCATGCGAGTGGGTTTCGAGAAGTGCCTTTAGGGGTAACTATGGGTTCCCTACTAGGCTGTTCTTCGGCTGACAAGAACATGATAGACCCGCTCATCTCCTCTGCTTGGTTCATGGAGTTGCTGATGGATTCGGCATCCATATAATCTTCTCAGTAAAGATGAACTATGGCTGAGCGGAGGCTAGCAAGGGCTAGCCGTAAGCAAGGTATGTAGTGACTGTTGGGGTCCTGTGATTTGGCTGATTGGAAAACCAAATGACAAGGCAACATTCAAACCAATCTTTAGAGCTCTAGGATCTAGCCCTCCTAGTCTCAGAGAGGGATCTCTCAATATGTTTGTAAGGATATAGCTTTATGCTTTTAAGGGTTAATTTTAGGCTAGTTATTAAGTGCAAGTTTGTTTTTTTGAGTTTGGTTGGTTGGACATGAATGATCTATGAAACATAGATAGAAAGGTGAAATATCAGAGCCATTGGGTAATGGAGTCAAGAAGAAGTTATAACAAGCTCAATCAATGGATATGGGATATCAAAGGGAAAATCTAACTTTCCCAGTGGATCTTGGGTTTGGTGGATGAAATGAAATGGACATTAAGGATTTAGAAGGAGAAGTAGAACTAAGGGTAATTAAGAATCCTTAATTATATGTACTTCTCAAAAAAGGGACTTAATACATTATCTAAATATGAAGAGGCATTCCATAGACAGGGCTAACCATAAATTCTATAAAACCACACTTCAGCAAATAAAAAGTTCAAGACAAATTTTTCAAATAAAATCTAGGAGTCGAGGAATGCTCTATTTCATACAAAGATTTCACTTTCAAGGATAAGAAAACATTCAAGATTCAAAAATAACTGCATTCATAGAAGATGGAACTCCTAAAAATATTTGATTACAATTATAAAGACCTTCAAAACAATTATCTCAACAAGAACAAAGGGTATGATCAAAACAGACCTCTTTGACAGACTGTAAACAATGGTACTTTAAAGGGAGACTTCAGAAATAGTTTTCAAGTGGCAGCAAGTTAGCAGGGAAAACCATAACTCATTCTTGAGACCAACTGTTTGAACTATTTATGAAATAAAAAAGCTTAAGGGTTTAAAATTAGTCAAACTACTCAATAAAACCTTCAGCAGATGAAAACATAAAGGCAGTCAAGAGTAAACAAGCCTAAGGTGCTTCTAGGAGACATTTCTTAGCCTAAGCTTTTTACTCTACTGAAAACAAATCATAATGGAACAAGGCGAAAAACAGGAAATAACACTAACATATTAGAATACATCACCAACAACCATGCTCAGGGATCCAATGATAGAGCCTTCTCATTAACAAAACATGTCAAAACATCATCAGTCTTCCAATACTTCAAATTTTTCTTAATCTTCAGCCAGAGTATGTACAACTTCAAACAGTTCAAATTCCAACAACCAACCCCTAAAAAAGAGCTTCTCATAGAGTATTTATAGAAGAATGAGGAGGTGGAACTCTATTTAGGGTTCAAAATTTTATTAATTACAAAGTAAATGCATTCCTAGCCTGTAAAACCACGCAAGACCTAAGGTAGGAATGAGTTGCACTACTTCTCTATTTAATAACTCTGTCTTTACTACCTGAGGATAAGTAGGTGAAAAGAATGGGTTTTGAGGCTTTCCCATGTCTTTAAATAACTGCTCTGACAATCAAAAGATGTTCTGTCAGTGTGATAACTGTCAAAGTGTCTTTGTAGGTGAGACATAGACTACATGTGTCTTTTTTGATATCTGGAGGAGTAAATGCTTTAGTGATTTGGTATTTGAAGCCATATTTCTGCTGACCTGTCTGATTAAGTCATTAAAACTCTGATTTAGAGATTTGATATGCTTTTAGGCCTTCTTCGATCATCTTTCGAGCTTTTTGTCACTTTGCTGGCTGTTTTGACTTTAATTCTTTTATCTGGATACTGTGCTCTGTCTTTAATATTCAAGGGTTAAGCTCTTGATCTTCGGGATTTTATGCTTTAACCTTTAATATTTAATTATCTTCACTATTCTTCATTAAATTCTATTGTTTGCTGACGGGTACTTTCTTTGCTTTGGAGGGTTTGATTTAATAGTCAATATCATGACTTATTGACTAGCACTCGGAATTTTAACCCTTCGTCCCTTTCTGCAATTGAATATGCCACAGGATCATCACCCTAAGTTCTATACCACCTTTAGTGACTGTGGGATGCCTTGAATAGCTCAAACCACCATAAAACCTTCAAAAACCAATAAAATTGTTAAGCAAAACCTACAAGGGGGCTTGAACTACTACAGAGGCTCGGGCGAAAGTGGAGGAGCTGTGAGGAGGTGATGAGTGTAGCGGGAAAGGGCCTCATGGTGAAAAACCAAGAAAACCAGTGTTCAAAACTAAATTTGGCACGAAGAGATGCAATGGCAGTTTGGCAGAAAAAAGGAGGCGCTTTTCGCACGGGGCTGGGGCAGTAAGTGGTAAGGAACTGGGGAATGCGATACAATTTAGAGAGTGATGCGTGTCCCTCTAAAAATGCTCATTTCACATTAGAATTGCACTTCAGGGAGAATTGGTGATTTGGGCGTGAAGATGAATAATGATCGTTGGATCGAGTAGATCAATGGCCCAGATCACTCCACTATTTCGCACAAATGACAAATGGTGCAAGGGGAGGGGAAACTGTGATAAAGCATAGATCGTCCAATCAGGAGGATCGACGGTTGAGATTGTATCAGGGAATGGTTGAAATGAACAAATGGGGTGGAGGAAAAGTGATAATGCGAGACAGCACAGACCGTTGGATCTGAGGGAGCTAGATCAACGGTGGAGATTAACTGCAGGGGGACACGTTTGTGCACAATAAAATCCTAGCTGTCCGATCTGCAAGGAGACGTGCAGATCGATGGTCAACACATTGAGCGATACAACACCAAGGCATGGGGAAAGGATTGAGTGGGGCTAGGGCGTGACGAGTTCTGGGCTGTTGGATCTAGGGAAAATAAACAGTGGAGATTAACGGCGGGGGGGCTGGGGGTATGGAAGGATCTCGTCGATGGGGTACCTTTGCAGTGAATGGAGAAACACTCACCATCAAATCAGGAGAAAATTAACGGTGGATATTAACTGTGGGGGGATTGGGGAGTACATGCCACTTTGGTTGGATTCCCCCGCAGTGAACCTGCATCGTTAATATGGGAGGAATGGACGGTCGAGATTGAATCGGGAGATCAGAGATTAAATATGGTGGATGAAGGGTGAGGGGGATGGCAAATTTGCGAGGAAGTGAGGGTCATTAGATCTCGAGGACCAATGACGGAGATTAAATCGGAGAATGGCAGGTAGGAGGAGCTTGGGAACGAGGAAACGGGGATCGCCGATGTGTGATGGCCGATGCAATGGAGCGATGTGATGGCCGATAGAGCAGAGAAAAGTGTGATGGTCTTCTGATCTAGGAGAGATAGATGGTTAGGAATCCATCGGAGGATCGATCATCGGCAGAGAAAAAGGGTTTGGGAACTTTGGATGATGCAAAGTGCGATGGCCGATGGAGCATGGGCCATTGGATCTAGCGTATGATTAATGGCTGGGATCAAATCAGGGAAAAGGTCATCGGCGGAAGAGGAGGCGGGAAGTAACGAAAATACGATAGCTGATTGAGCACGGACCATCTGATCGGGTGCGATCAACGGCGGAGATTAAGTCGGGGAATCGACCAACGGTGAGAACAGAAACAAGAAGCGGAACCAGGGAAAGAGCGACTTGCAATCCGCCGATGGGCTTGGCGTTTGGTTGTAGGGCCAGGTTATATGGCGGGAAAAGGGATAGGATTTAAGTCCGTGGGGGCTTAAGGTGGTTTATATAAAATGCTCAGATTTTAAAGGCCGAAATGGGTTTTTGAGGGTTCCGATAGGTATAAAAGGAGGGTTTAAAACCAGATGAGGACGATTTATAAGGTTTTAAGGGAATTTCGAAGGAAATAAAGGATAAATGAGGGGAAAATGAGGGAAAATGAAGGACATATGGAGGAATGACGAGGATTAAGAGTTTGGAGGAAGCTTTCTTTATGAATCATCAGGGCTATTTGAATGAAGATATCAGTGAGATGGGTCCTTTGGACAAGAGACACAGGAAGGCTTCAAGAACTCACAGATTTGCTCCAAATTATTTTCTTGAAGACTAGTAGACCTATTTTTAGCCATCATAGGATATGACGAAATTTATTGATGGCTAACAGTGGCTCCACTTGGGGAGGACAGCTGCTTTTTAAGGTGTCCAGAACCTCAGATTATCAATCTTCTGGCTTTCAACAGACCAATGCCTTAATACATTGGGCATAATTTCTTTTTTTTCCTGCTGACTTTCTTTGCATTTTGACAATTCTTCCAATGACCTGCAACATGAAATGTCTTTAAACCACATCTCTACATACCCAAAACTACTTGTCCTAGCATTTTTTATTCTCTTGAGTGCACTTGGACTCACATCTCTTTTACATATATATTTTTTTAAATAGAAAGATAAAAATATCTAAAGCTACCCTTATTTCTTCCAAGAGTCCAGATTAAACAGTTGGACTCAAAAGCTTCTCTAACTAATCTATTATTTGTCAACATTAAGTTGTTTGATAGATCTGCATTCTCTACATTCTAAAACAGAAATTTAAACACAGACCAACCAGGATTAAACAATCTAATTTGTTTTAGTTTCTATGGAATAAGAAACCAACTGCACATAGACTTTTATTTTCAGAAAATTAAAACAAAACTGTGAAGGCTTAAGATCTGAGAATAGTAAGCATCCTTCCCTTCTTTTTCAGCTCTGATTTTGATCTTTTTGAGCCGCCCTCTTCTTCTTTACCT
The DNA here is from genome assembly GCA_034641835.2 of Pinus albicaulis. NCBI lineage: Eukaryota > Viridiplantae > Streptophyta > Pinopsida > Pinales > Pinaceae > Pinus > Pinus albicaulis. The sequence goes on along the minus strand of CM076583.1, from coordinate 8,176,734 downwards.
GGTTCAAGTTTTCAGCATGTTAGAACCGGTCTTTTTCCTTTCTTTGGCTCAGGTTTTGAGCTTGTTAGAACCATTCTTTTCTATCCTAATCTAGTCTACTGATAAGCCAATATTAAATTGTTTGGCTAATCTGATTCACTAAACTATCAACAGTAAATTGAAATCTATCTAGTCATGATTAGGGTGTATGACTAAATAGTAGTGCTCTTTCAAGTAGTGGCATTTAGGCTTGCACAATTTAAAAATCTCTTTCTTTATTGGTATGGGGTTGTACCTTTCTTCTTTTATATCTGCCCTCTTTTCTCTTTTTCTATTGTTTTTGTATTTTTTCAATTTTTCTTTCAAAGAAAAAACAAAAAACTAACTAAATGATCACAGGCTGAGCTTTATTGACATTTCTACCTACCCTAATCTAACTCTGAAATATTTACATGTTTAGCTGATGAACTCCCTTTTCCAATATAGCCAATCAGGTAAATGGTTCCATGATTGGTCTTTGGTTATCTCCTTGAGCATGCTGGACAAACAGGGCCACTCCCATTTCATTTTTTCTTTAGCAGCATTGCTAAAAAATCTTCTTTCTTTTGGTAATACACTGCTTCTAACAACCTTTATCACTTCTTCAAATATCTTCACGAAGCTTCTTCAAATATCTTCATGAAGCTTCTTCAAATATCTTTATAGGTTTCGACCAAGCTTACTTTTTCCTCCGCTTACTTTTTCCTTCCTCTTTTGGGTCATCAGTTTTTATTTCTTTAAGCTGATCTACAAATTAATTTTTTCATTCAAGAAAACAAGGTTCAGTAGGTAGATGAGCAGAAGTGTTTTGTTTAAATGAAGTTTTGAGGGCTGGTTGTTTGTTTAATATTTGATCAATCTCTTCTTCTATCAAAAGAGGAGGAATTTTTATTTTTATTTGGACAGAAGTACAACAGTTCTCTTTCTCTTGTGTTGACTGATTTTGAGGCTGGATGTCTTCTTGACCCTCTCTTAGGGGATCTTTACTTGTGCTTGCAGGAAATTTTTGAGGATTCTTTTCTTTTTCCTGATCTTTTCCACTCTCAAACAACTCTTCTTGATCTTTGTGATGGTCAGTTTGAGGTTCATGAATTGTTTCTTTTACATTGTCAGGATGCCACTGTCCTTTTAAAATCTGAAATGAGTTAGAACATAGAGGGAGAGTCCCTATATGTGTTGATTTTTCTTCTACTTTAGGTTCTGTGTTTCCTAGGAGGCTTACTGTTTCGTCAAAGCACTGCTCACCTTTTGCATTTACATTTTCGTCGTAAGGTTCCCTTAACAGTGTAATACAAGATAAAGGTATGCTGTCAGAACTTTCTTTACAACCTTCTTCATTGTTTTTACTGTAACCTTGCTCATCATACATCTTTTCCTTTTTGTATATGTATTGTAGTGGTTGAGTTTGTGTTTGATCAGGGAAAGCCATAGATTGTTCTGGATAATAAACATCTGTATCAACCTCATGCCTTTCCAGTTTCTTATCAAGTATGTACACTATTTTTCCAAATAGGTCCAATAATATGTTTAGTTTAGGAATTTTTATTTTACTTTGGACAGAAGTACAACAATCCTCTTTCTCTTATGTTCACTGATTTTGAGGCTGGATGTCTTCTGCAGCCTCTCTTAGGGGATCTTTATTTGTGCTTGCAGGAAAGTTTTGAGGATTCTCTTCTATTTACTGATCTTTTTCACTCTCAAAAAACTCTTCTTGATCTTTGTGATGGTCAGTTTGAGGTTCGTGAATTGTTTCTGTTACATTGTCAGGATGCCACTCTCCTTTTAAAATCTGAAATGAGTTAGAACATAGAGGGAGAGTCCCTATATGTGTTGATTTTTCTTCTACTTCAGGTTCTATGTTTCCTAGGAGGCTTACTATTTCCTCAAAGAACTGCTCACTTTTTGCATTTAAATTTTGGTCGTAAAGTTCCCTTAATAGCATAATACAAGATAAAGGTATGCTGTTAGGACTTTCTTGACAACATTCTTCATTGTTTTCTCTGTAACCTTTCTCGTCATACATATTTTTCTTGTTGTATATGTCTTGTAGTGCTTGAGTTTGTGTTTGATCAGGGAAAGGTATAGATTGTTCAGGATAATCAACATCTGTATCAACCTCATGCCAAATAGGTCCAATAATATGTTTAGTTAAGCTTCTTTGTCTATACCTGATTCCATGTTTGTTAATTATAAAGAGATCACTACATATTTTCAACTAGTTCAGAGTCTTCTACCAGTGGAGTCATTAGGTCTTTTTGGATTATGGAGTCGCCAGGTGAAAGATTTTGAACCTTGTTGTCCATCGTCAGCATGATTGGGATTGCTCAATGCATTCCCAGGGGAGTTTATAAGGGCCAGTAAAGTAATAGGCCTACTGGAGGCCAGTGGAGTCGCCAGGTGGAAATTTTTAGCTTTTCTGAAGGTAAAATGTTTTATGGTCCACCACCAATGTTTATTACGAAGGCCAATCTGAATTTTTTTTGCCGTTTTCTGAGTTTCTATGGTTGTTGAAGGACTAATGATTCTATAAGAGCTTGCAAGACTATTATGTACTCAGATGTCCCACCGTGATCTCCAAAATGTTGGGGTCCTGTGATTTGGCTAATTGGAAAACCAAATGACAAGGAAACATTAATAACAAGCTTTAGAGCTCTAGGATCTAGCCCTCCAAGTCTCAGAGTGGGATCTCTCAATATGTTTTTAAGGATATAACTTTATGCTTTTAAGGGTTGATTTTAGGCTAGTTATTAAGTTCAAGTTTTTTTGTTTGAGTATGGTTGGTTGGACATGAATGATCTAGGAAACATAGATAGAAAGGGGAAATATCAGAGCCATTGGGCAATGGAGTCAAGAAGAAGTTGTAACAAGCTCAATCAATGGATATGGGATATCAAAGGGAAAATCCAACTTGGCCTGTGGATCTTGGGTTTGGTGGATGAAATGAAATGGAAATTAAGGATTTAGAAGGAGAAGTAGAACTAAGGGCAATTAAGAATCCTTAATTATATGTACTTCTCAACAAAGGGGCTTAAAAAATTATCTTAACATGAAGTGGCATTCCAGAGACAGGGCTAACCATAAATTCTATAAAACCACACTTCAGAAAATGAGAGTTTCAAGACAAAATTTTTAAATAAATCTAGGAGTCGAGGAACGCTCTATTTCATCCAAATATTTCACTTTCAAGGATAAGAAAGCATTCAAGGTTCACAAATAACTGCATTCATAGAAGAGGGAAACCCTAGACATCTCTGATTACAATTATAAAGACCTTCAAAACAATTATCTCAACAAGAACAAAGGGTATGATCAAAACAGACCTCTTTGACAGACTGTAAACAATGGTACTTTAAAGGGAGACTTCAGAAACTGTTTTCAAGTGGCAGCAAGTAAGCAGGGAAAACCATAAACCATTCTTGAGACCAACTATTTGAACTATTTATGAAATAAACAAGATTAAGGGTTTAAAAGCAGTCAAACTACTCAATAAAACCTTCAGCAGATGAAAACATAAAGGCAGTGAAGAGTAAACAGGCCTAAGGTGCTTCTAGGAGACATTTTTTAGCCTAAGCTTTTTACTCTACTGCAAGCAAAGCATAATGGAACAAGAAGAAAAACAGGAAATAACACTAACATATTAGAATACATCAGCAATAGCCATGCTCATGGATCCAATGATAGAGCCTTCTCATTAACAAAACATGTCAAAACATCATCAATCTTACAATACTTCAAAATTTTCTTAATCTTCAGCCAGACTATGTACAACTTCAAAGAGTTCGAATGCGAGCAACCAACCCCTAACAAAGAGATCCTCATAGAGTATTTATAGAAGAATGAGGAGGTGGAACTCATTAGGGGAATTTTGAGGTCTAAAATTGGCCTCCTAAAAAAATAATAAAATAATATCTAAACCAATAAAATAATATTTATGAATTTGTAATTCACTTTTTGCACCACGATCGATGTAACCATAGTTAAATTCAATTCAAAATTTGTACCAAAATAAAATTAATAAAAAAATTGTATTCATGTGACTATAAATAAGAATGAGTTTATCAAGAAAAAGTCATTATCATTGAACAACTAATGCATTTGTCCTTTGTACTTAAATAAATTAAATTAAAATATAAATATAAATTTATAAATTTTTAATTATATTATATGCTATTAATTAAAATTTATATTATTTAAATTGTATAATAACATGTAATTAATATACTATATAAAAATAATATAATATAATATAATAAATGTATAGGGATATGCATTCTTTTTTTCAAGAAATATGAAATGACAATAATATATTTCTATTCAAAAAGTGTGAAATGACATTTATTATGATTACTTAACTTTAACTTTAAAATTAATTTGAGTACTACCATGGTTAACCATGAGTTTTTATCCACCATTGAGAATGTGACAAGTACCTTTAACTCAAGCAATGCCACCTCAACCATTAGGGATGATGTTATCTCCTAAAATATTATTGGTTCTCACAAAGTGAATTTTAATTGTACATTTTTCTTAGGAGGCCCATTTTAGACCTCAAAATTCCCCTAATGTGTTTTTAGGGTTCAAAATTTTATTAATTACAGAGTAAATGCATTCCTAGCCTTGAAAACCACGCAAGGCCTAAGGTAGGAATGAGTTGCACTACTTCTCTGTTTAATAACTCTATCTTTACTTCCTGAGGATAAGTAGGTGAAAATAATGGGTTTTGAGGCTTTCCCATGTCTTAAAATAACTACTCTAACAATCAAAAGATGTTTTGTGAGTGTGATAACTGTCAAAGTGTCTTTGTAGGTGAAACGCAGGCTACAGGTGTCCTTTTTAATTTTTGGAGGAGTAATTGCTTCAGTGATTTGGCATTTGAAGCCGTCTTACTACTGATCTGTCTGACTAATTCATTAAAACTCCGATTTAGGCCTTTGATATGATTTTAGGCCTTCTTTGATCATCTTTCGGGCTTTTTGTCCCTTTGCTAACAATTTTGATTTTAATTCTTTTATCTCGATACTGTGCTCTGTTTTCCATATTCACGGGTTAAGCTCTTGATCTTCAGGCTTTTATGCTTTAACCTTTAATCTTTAATTCTCTACTCTATCTTCAATCTTCATGGGTTAAGCTCTTGATCTTCAGGCTTTTATGCTTTAACCTTTAATCTTTAATTCTCTTCACTGTTCTTCATTAACTTCTATTGTTTGCTGACGGGTACTTTCTTTTCTCTGGAGGGTTTGATTTAATAGTCAATATCATGACTTATTGATTAGCACTCAAAATTTTAACCCTTCATCCCTTTCTGCAATTGAATAGGCCACATGATCGTCACCCTGAGCTCTGTACCACCTTTAGTGACTATGAGATTCCTTGAATAGCTCAAACCGCCATAGAACCTGAAAAAACCAATAAACTTGTTAAAGAAAACCTACGCGAGGGCTTGAACTGCTACAGAGGATCAGGCGGAAGAGGAGGAGCTATGAGGAGGCGGTGAATGTAGCGAAAAGGGGCCTCATGGCGAAAAACCACAAAAACCAGGGTTCAAAACTGAATTTGGCGTGAAGAGATGCAATGTCGGTTTGGCAGAAAACCGGAGGTGGTTTTTGCACGGGGCTGGTGTGGTAACTGGTAAGGAACTGGGGAGCGCGATACAATTTAGAGAGTGATGCGTGTCCCTCTAAAACTGCTCATTTTGCGTTAGAATTGCACTCTGGGGAGAATTGGTGATTTGGGCGCGAGGATGAATAATGACTGTTGGATCGGGTAGATCAACGACTGAGATCTGTACGCTAGGTCGCACAAATGACAAATGGTGTGAGGGGAGGGGAAACTATGAGAAAGCACAGACCGTCCGATCAGGAGGATCAACGGTTGTGATCATATTGGGGAATGGCCGAAATTAATGAATGTGGCGGAGGAAAAGCAATAATGCGAGAGAGCGTAGACCATTGGATCTAAGGGAGCCAGATCAACATTGGAGATTAACTGTGGGGAGACGAGTTTGTGCACAATAAAATCCTAGCTGTCTGACCTGCGAGGAGATATGTAGATCGAAGGTCAGCACATTGAGCGATACAACACCGAGGCATGGGGAGAGGATGGAGTGGGCCCAAGGCGTGACGAGTTCTAGGTCGTTCGATCTGGGGAAAATCAATGGTGGAGATTAACTGCGGGAGGATTGGGGGTACGGAAGGATCTTGTCAGTTGGGTGCCTCCGCAGTGAATGGGGAAATACTGGTCGTTGGATCGGGAGAAAATTAACGATGGAGATTAACTGTGGGGGGACTAGGGAGTATGGGCCAGTTTGGTCAGATGCCCCTGCAGTGAACCTGCGATGTTGATCTGGGAGGAATGGACAGTCCAGATTGAATCGGGAGATCGGAGATTAAATATGGTGGATGAGGGGTCAGAGGGATGTCGAAGTTGTGAGGAAGCGAGGGCCGTTAGATCTTGAGAATCAACGACAGAGACTAAATGGAAGAATGGCAGGAAAGAGGGGCTTTGGAACGAGGAAACAAGGATCGCCGATGTGTGATCGTCGATAGAGCGAAGCGAAGTTCGATGGTTGTCTGATCTGGGAGAGATCAATGGTTAGGAATCCATCGGAGGATCGGGCATTGGTAGATAAAAAGGGTTTGGTAATTTTGGATGACGCGAAGTGCGATGGCCTATGGAGCATTGGCCGTTGGATCTAGCGGATGATTAATGGCTAGGATCAAATCGCGGAAAAGGCCATCGGTAGAAGAGGAGGCGAGAAGTAATGAAAATGTGATGGTTGATTAAGCACGAACCATCTGATCGGGTGCGATCAACGACGGAGATTAAGTCGGGGAATCAGCCATCAGCAAGAACAGAAACGGGAAGTGGAACCGCGGAAAGAGCGACTTGCGATGCACCGATGGGCTTGGTGTTTAGTCGCAGGGCCGACTTATATGGCGGGAAAGGGGCTAGGATTTAAGCCCGCGGGGGCTTAAGGCGGTTTATATGAAATGTTTGGATTTTAAAGGCCGAAATAGGTTTTTTGAGGTTTTTGAGGGTTATGATGGTATAAAAGGAGAGTTTAAAACCAGATGAGGAGGATTTATAAGGTTTTAAGGGAATTTCGAAGGAAATTAAGGATAAATGAGGGGAAAATGAGGGAAAATGAAGGACATATGGAGGAATGATGAGGATTATGATTTTTAAGGAAGCTTTCTTTATGAATCAGCAGGGCTATTTGAAAGAAGATATCAGTGAGATGGGTCCCTTGGACAAGAGACACAACAAGTCTTCAAGAACTCATAGATTTGCTCCAATTTGTTTTTTGAAGACTAATAGACCTGTTTTTAGCCATCATAGGATATGAAAAATTTTATTGATGGCTCACAGTGACAATCCTCCAATAGGTGATTATCGGTGCATAACGGGCATGTGAATTGTGCTGCCCATAGCCTCACGTAGTGAACCCTTTCGATTGGATACCATCTGTGAATGAGTTCCAATGCGGCACACTCTTCGAGGTAGTGGCCACGTTCATCGTATAGCATACAACATATAATGGGCATTACTGGGGGGCACTCTATGAATCGGTGATCCTATTGTAAGTATAGGATGGTATGCGGCTGGTCACTAATAGACTGGATGTGACACAGGGATTCTGCTAGAAAGCAGATCCTAGCATATTAAAACCTCTGCTTCACCCTATTATGAAAATACTCAAAATTTTCTTCAAATAAAATCATGAAAAACATTCAACTCAAAATTTACGTGAAGGAGAAAGAGCCATTCAAATCAATTACAGATAACAATATAAAAATTCTCTGGTCAAATATTACATTGGGCAGCCTCTTGGCTCTTCGCCCTTCAAACCACTCCTCACTCTTCATGTACTCCTCACGTACTTAGCTCTTGTTTTTCCCTACAGAAACACTCCTATTTATACATAAATAATGTGTTTATTTCACCCCACAAATTTCTCCACCCAATCCTCAACTAAATCCAATTTAGATTCATTTTATGTATGGACTCAACAAAGTCGCATACATAGAATTCCTACTCCCTAAATTTGCTACCTAATTCTATTTTATCTCATATCCCTTTAATTATTAAAAGAATATATACAAATTCCTCACCTTTTCTCTTAATTTATTAAAATAAACAATTTAATTTATAAAATAATTAAAATATTTCACACACTTTATTACATAATTAAATAATAAAAAATTGATCTTGATGCTTCTGCATCAAACTCCCAACATTGAAATTAATCATGATCCCCTGATCATGTGTTCAGATCTTTATCTGCCTGGATCCCATATCTTGTGCTGCAACTTTCCATTTGTCTTTGCTTTTGTTTGTTGTTCTTCTCCAGGTCTCCACACTTTATGCTACATCACCCCACTGGCTATGCTTTCCCAATATTATGTTGTCTTTCTCTTGCTGCTTCTTCTTTGTTTTACTACTGCTAGTTTATTTTGGGATACTTTCATCATTATCCTCCTTATCAGTTCAATTTCTCTATCCAATAGATTTTTTCCAGCATCCGCAATAAAACCTATACTCACAAAACAATTATTAAAATAAAAAATATAAGGCTTCAATGCCTCTTTCTCTGCTGGCAACATTTCAGTCTGCTGCTCAGAAATTTCTTCTTCCATCAGCACATCAATATGCTGATTTAAATCCTCCATGAGACTATCAACTAGTCCCTCCTCCACATCATCTATTGGAAAAATGTTTCCCTGTTCTGTGTCTTTCGGCAACTTTCCCTGAAAATAGATCCTCTGCTTTTCCAACTCTCTTCTCTGAAGATCTAACTTCCGATATAACTGAACAATCTCAACTAGGGTAGAACTTGGAAATTTTACACAACTTTCCATACCTTCATTTGCTGTTGACCAATCCCCAGATGGTCCTTCTTCCTCTGTTTCAATATTCTGCTTAATATTTCCATGAGACCCCTCTGTCTTCATTTCTTTCTGAGATCTTGCTATCTCGGCATCATTCTGAACAGATTTCAGATTCAACTCTTCTTCTTTAACAAACTTCAAAGTTTTTTCAACGCTCTGTGATGTACCTGTAATCACACACTAATCATTAGTCTTAAACACATAAGACCTTGTGGTCCCACTGCATGTTTCAGTCCACATCTCTCTGTGTTGCTCTGAATCCTTCATTTGGTTCAGTTATTCTGTAGATTTCTCTTTTGTCTCATCAATACTTCCACTCTTCCTTTGTAAATCTTCCTGAATTGTCCTAGCTTCAGCATCATTACATTGTAAAATTTTGTCAGCAATTTCATTAAACAAATACATTTGTTTACCTCCTTGGAATTTTTCTTCATCATTTCCACTTTGTTCCTGTTCCATAACAGCTTCGACTTGATGTTTTACCCCAAATAAGAATTCATTTATGATTTCTTCCTGTTGTAACCAATCAACAATTTCCTTCTCTGGAAGGAATTCTCTACCAGACTTTACCTCAAGAGTTTTATTCTCCTTTGTGATAGTTCCATCAGACTGCTCACCATATTTCGCACATCCTACAAACATTCATAAACTATGAGAAAAAATGTAAGGCTTCATGGCCTCATCTGTTTCTCTCGCCAACACATCTTCAGATGCTTCTTAACTATCCCAATAGTTCATGAGATCTTCTTCACTGATCTCTTCACCTAGAATTTCACCCTGCTCCGGGCCACAAATGGAAACATCCATTTTTAACTCAACCTCCCTGAGTTCTTCACAACTCAACATCTTCTTGAGCTTCCTCAGCTCTTCCATCAACTGTATGTTTACTTGCTTTTCCTTCTTTGCATGTAGCTTCTGCCACTTCACCTTCTTTCTCATGGTCCAACCATGTGTCTGGTTTCTCACATTTTCTTGCAACAACTCCATTAACAGTTCAAGGTGAATTTTTATCTCAGCCTTCTCCCGCTCGTACTCTTCATTAGATCTCCGAAAATGACTATAAATAGTCATCTTCCCCTTCTTTGTGAATTTCCTCTATTCACGTGTGGACTTCATTTAATCCACTTCTCCGCAATCCTTCACACTTTTCATTTATCAAAATGAAACTTCTCCTCCTGTGCTTGGCTTCTCCTTGTCTTCGAACCAATCTTTGGAAACCTTCTTGCTGCAAACAACACTTGTAATTCATGTCTTACGATAACCAATTCTTTGGGTGTCGAGCTCTGCCAATCATGCACCCAATTAGATTCAGAATTTTGACTTATCTTACGACTCTTTGACTTCAGACTTACACCAATTGTCATTTTGAATGAAAATACTCAATCTCAATTCAAGCTTTGTCCTAATAATAATGATAGTGGATATTTTGACTTAATTGAATTTATAAACATACACCCCTAATACATTTAGGATGTAAATATTCACCCCCTTTCATACTTCATTCTTATGAAAAATCATTAATTTTCCTTATCATTTCACATGATACTGAAGTCTTTAGTAAAATTACAATTCAGGTTTTCCAAGATTTATTTTAAGGTGAAAATAAATAAATCATTCAATCTTCAAACAAATATCTTCTTGAATTATCATACCTCATGCCTTGTTAAGGTTATTAACAAACCTTTCTCTTTGCAAACTCAACCCTCTAGTTTCCATTCCTCTGTGCCATCTTTTTCACCATCAATACTTCCATGTTCACAAGTTCGTCATCTTTATGCAAAAATTTCCCTGCACTTATATACACCATGCAATATCAATTCACATCTCTCTACCTGTGTACAGAGAACAAGCAACTGCTTCAATGAATGATGTACAACTCGTACATTGTGTTCATCCTGAATATCTCCTCTTTAAATGCCGTCACGTGATGGTAAAAAAAAAGGTTTACAACATCAAGTAATTATATTTCCAATCACCAATCAAAATAATTCTTCTTTTCCCACTACAGGCTTTGTCCAAAATAACTTAACCAAACTGTGAAGAATCGACACTATGCATAATAAATCATCACACTATGCATAATAAACCTCCTCAGATAAACATGCATATTTCTCTTTATTTCATCTAGGATTAGCACATTTTCATTCACTTTTCATTCAATTTTACATAAGTATCTGCAACAGTAAGTCTTCCCTGCTGCCACTTACCTCACCAATCCTTTCTCTGGACTTGGTCTTTGGCAAGCACTGGTTCTCTGTTCCCTGGAACCTCCTTGAGCATCTCTCTTCTCTCTCTAGCCTTTAACTCACATGCACACAACTTTCCTTCTTATCCAATCTCTGTTGGAGTTCTTTAAGGTTCTGCCCATACTTTTCTTTCATTCAGAAACTATTCTTTCATCAGTACTGTTAAAGTTGTGATCTTTTTTTTCTGAGATTCCCTTAAACTGTCTGCAATCTATATTTTGCAACTATCCTCTTCAAAAAAACCAGAGTTAAAATAAAACATATCACCTCACCTTCAAGATCTCTGTGTGATCTTATTCCATCTCTCAACTGCATTGTATCTCTATGTGCTATCATCTTTCAGACTCAAAGTTGATCCCCATTTAATTCTCCATCGATCATACATTCTCTACGATTCTTAAAAAAAACTGAAACTTCAAAAAGAACTATTTCCATTCACCCAAATCCACACAAATGTATTCACGCAGTTGTCAAACCCGACACATTATGATGTAGGAAAATTAAATAGTCCTACACTTTCACTTTCAGTTCAACAAAAAAAATATGGGCTCATTTTCTTCACAAAGGTAGAATTGATTTAATACTTGATGATAATTCTACAAGCTCTTCTTTAAGTTATCCATAATTGTGTATATTGCAATTCTCACCATACTTATCAGTTCAAAACAAAGTAATGAACTCTTACCCAGAAATTGACTTACATCTCTTATGCTGGTTCATACAGTTTCACATATCCATTTAATAAATGCACAACCCTTAACTCACAACTCGGAGACTTAAATGGATGGCTAATTACCATTTAAACTTATCAACCAACTTAATTTTGAATCAAACATATAGAACAGCTTCAACCTCTCGTTCAACTTCGACTACATGGATACAAATTAGGATCTTTTCTTGTTACCTATGCTCTCCGATGTGTTATGTAGCTTTGTTTCCCTCCCAATGAATTCCAAAATGTTGTTGGCTCTGTTCCTTCCTTCACAGCTTTCAAGAGAGTGCCCGGTTTAAGAAACTCGGCAATTCTGGCAACTAAGTGTCGCTGCTCCAACGTGCTAGATTTTTCATGCCAAGAAAAGAGTGATGTCCCAGTTTGCAGTAAAAAGCAGTTGCAATAATTTAAAGATTCTGCCACCGCATACAATGTTGACAAAATATCTTTTAAACACTATCAATGGTTTAAAACACATCACAACACATTTTAAAACCATTGTAAACCAGGTTTCACTTCGACCTTCGGCAATATCATTTGACCTGTAATATCATTTCAACCTTCAGAAATATCATGTCAATGTTTATTTCAATTACAACTGCGGCATGTAATGCATCAAACGTCATAACACATCAGGCTTGTGTGGCCTCTCAATGCATAATGCTGTGGTTTGACCTTGCATCAAATAGTAGAGATTCATACCAATCGTTATTGTCATGGGTTTGATTGTAGAAAATCAATCAAACCGTGGCCCCTTAAGCTGTCAATACCGCCTTAGATCACACATCGATCCGGGACTTCACTACTTCTGTCAATACCGTCCACACACATGGTGTTAATTCATATCAAAACGCCCTTCACAGACATATTCTGAACGTTGTTTCAATCTCTAGAGAGAAGTGTTATATTTTACCTTAACAACCAAAGCCATGTCTTCTTCGAACAATAGTGAAAACAAACACGAACTTAAAAGAAACGTAAAGAGAGTATATATTCAAGCGTCCTGGTGAGCTGCGATTTCAATTCAAAGAGAAGGGAGCTGAAGCTATAGAATTAGCTCTGTCCAGAGACTATCTTGAAATTTCAAGGTGTATTATCCACGTCAATACAACCAGTGATCATCAATGTAAGGCTCTATTGGTAATTAAGATATTGCAATGGCCAAATTGGTCTGAAAATGGATGCAATTTCACCCAAACCAAATTCACACACGCGTTGCTGCGATCAAAAACCATATATAGCATATATAATTTCAAATTCAAACAGGTACCTTTCCCTCGCTCTGATACCAAATGAAGGATGGATTCTACTAGAAAGTAGATCCTAGCATATTAAAACCTCTGCTTCACCCTATTATGAAAATGCTTAAAATTTTCTTCAAATAAAATCATGAAAAACATTCAACTGAAAATTTACATGAAGGAGAAAGAGCCATTCAAATTAATTACAGATAACCATATAAAAATTCTCTGGCCAAATATTACATTGCGTGGCCTCTTGGCTCTTGGCCCTTCAAACCACTCCTCACTCTTCCTGTACTCCTCACGTACTCAGATCTTGTTTTTCCTCACAAAACACTCTTATTTATGCATAAATAATGTATTTATTTCACCCCACAAATTTCTCCACCCAATCCTCAACTAAATCTAATTTAGATTCATTTTAGGTGTGGACTCAACAAAGTCCCGTACATAGAATTCCTACTCCCTATATTTTCTACCTAATTCTATTTTCTGTCATATCCTTTTAATTATTAAAAGAATATATACAAAATCCTCACCTTTTCTCTTAATTTATTAAAATAAAGAATTTAATTAATAAAATAATTAAAATGTCTCACCCCCTTTATTACATAATTAAATAATGAAAAATTGAGCTTGATGCTCCTGCATCAGGATGGAGGGATCCTCTTGATAGGATTGTTCGACCGCATGTAAGGCGTCCCTATATCATGGTATTTCTGGACAATGGTGGGTATAATGCCCATAGGTGTCACAGAGAGTGCATGCGTGATTGGTATGCAGCAGTTTGCTTGTAATTTTTGTGGCAAGTTCCTTTTTATGGGAACGCTGTGTCGAGGTGCCTGCCTCACAGCGGAGGAGTGGTTTTAATTCGTCCAACTCTGGAAATATGTGGGTAGGGTGTCCTGTGACATCACATATAGCACAAATTGATGACTCCATTTGGATGGTGGGGGTCACCACTTTCTTTCCTCTCTTGGTGATTTTCTTGGTCGTGGTCATCGGTTTCGTAGTGGGAATTTCCCTTGCGGGGGCAGTTTTGACTACTGCTTGGGTAGGTTGGGGCTCCTCGGGACCAGGGGGCTTTAACCCAAATGCAATAACGTTGGTAGCTACCTTTCCTAGAGGGGGAATGAGATACCACACTGGGAATTCCAATGATATATTGGGTAATACCAGTGTTGCCAAGACCTACTGGGAGGTGAAGCCAAGAGGTGGGTAGAGGAAAGGAGTTTGGGAGGCGTCGTAGAATAGGGAGGCTGCAGTAGCTGATGCCTCGGTGTCATTATTGCTTGAGTCTGTGTCATGACTAACCTCGGTGCTTTATGTGGAAATCATGCATACCGGGGCCCTTGTGGCATTGGGCGATACCACAGGGATAATGGGAGGATATCCTAGGAATGACCCTAGGACGAATGACATTTTGAATTGGCTAGGGCCATATTATTGATACCAAGAAAGACCATATGCATTTGTATCTACATAGGGTAGAATTACATCTATGTTGGTCAAGGGATTCTTTTCACTGTTCGTCAGCTCATCTACTGTGATGATTCGATCCTCGTGGGGGAACATTATGATGTGGAAAACGGAGGATGCCCTGGCAGACATGGCGTACATGTAACTCCACCCAAGGAGTATATTATAATCCAAGTGAGTGTCCAAGACTTCAATGTCTATGTGGACCGTCTTGCCGGCTAAATAGATCAGTTCATTTTGGAAGAGACCAACGGGGGTCGAGGGATGATCGTTGTATGCTCTGAGTGTCATGACGGAAGGTTTGAGTTCGCGGGCTACTAACTTCTACCATACATTCTTTGACATGATGGATGTGGATGCACCCTCATCAATGAGACATCGGTGAATAGTGATATTTTGTACCAATACTGGTATCTAGAAGGCGACCATGGAGGGAAGGCGACCATGGAGGGTGGCTTTGTCTAAGTCAAAAGCCATCATGCGCGTGACGGCAGGGTAGACAACGCATAATGCAGAAATTAGGGCTTTTTGTTACTTTGTGCACCACTGCAGTACTTCCAATGTGGACATAGTAGTAGGTGATTGAGCTAAATTGTCTATGATGCTGTAATTATGGGCCACTTTGGATTAGTTACTTGCTCGCCTATTCAGCCCTTTTACCATTTTTGGCAACAGTTCCAAAGGAATCTTTGGAATGGTTAAAGGTGCAGTCGGCGCGCTCGTACTAACCCCTGACATACTGGTGTCTAGTGGGGTGTCGTAGCTGTGATTCCGAGTTTGAAAAAACATTTCTTCCCGAGCCATGTAAATTTCATGGTTTTTTTTCCCAAAATCGTCAGGGTTTTGTTGTTGAGTGCTAACCGTTCCTTGATGGGGGAAGGGTTCTTTCATAACCGCAGTTGTCTGGGAAGATCCTCCTTATCCTCGGTTACTCTTAGATTTTTAAGCTCAGGGAATTTGGGACAGTGGTGAGTATAGTGCCCATACTCACCATATATTGAACAAGAATAGATTGTTCATAGAGGTGGCCTTTTGCCTTGCCTTTGGGCATTGCTTGGCTAGTGGTTCTGATTCTGGTTGGAGTTACCTCTAGCCTGGGATCACAGTGGGCACTGTTGGTTGCTTCCCCCTATCCAGGGTTTCCTTTGGGCTTGTTTTTTACCATTCTCTTAACCACGTTTGGAGGATAATTCTCTTGATCATACTGGTGTGATTGATTTTTGGACGGCTGCATAAATTTCACCTGTGTATTGTTTTGCATAGGTGGGTTATGTGCATGGGAATGAGCATATTGTTGTCCCATGTTTGCACCTAGTCATTGCGAGGGAGTTCTTCCATCAGTTTTTCTTCCTGCGTACTAGGTCCCCTCAACTAGAGGATAAGGTCCTCCTTGGCAATACGTTGGCGCCCCATTAGTCAATTTTTGCTGCTACCTATGATGAATTTTAAATCCGGGTTGAGACATGTTCTGGGTAGACCCATGTGTGTAACCGGGATTCTGACTGCTGCTGCCTAGGTACCCTTGGGTCATTGACTCAATAAGTCTGCTTGCAGAGTTAGACATTCTTGGAAATTCTTTATAAGATTGCAAGCATGGGGCTTTGGGCAGGATATTGTATATGTATCCTGATTGCATGTAGATCAGTTCAAGTTGTTGCACTTTAATGATTGTGTCCCCTTCGGATGTGGGGTTGTGTTGCACCACATCCTTTGAAATCTTCATCGTTAGAGTTTTCAAGAATAAATATAAAAGGATTCGGTCGTCAAGTTGTGCTTTGAATAAACTACGACACCGCCTCCACTCATGGAGATGCTCTGAAATATGAGTAGAGGGGGATTGTATGAAATGGGTCAGTAAGTCCATTCCCGAATTGTGGTGAATGGGCAACTAAAAGTATGTGAGGAATGCAGTAGCGAGGGTGCTAAAGGTTCCATGTGAAGCAGGAGGTTTCTCCATGTACCATTTTCTGGCCACTCCCATAAGAGTGAGTTGAAATAGCCTCAACCAAATAGTATCGTCAATGATGGTTTCGATTAGCACCACTGGTGAAAGGTCATTATATGATTTCCTAGGTCTTCTGCTTGCTTGCCTTCAAATTTTGGTATGTCTGAAGGGAGCTTCGTGGGCATGGGAGGTCAATTAGGGTCGTATGCGATGGGGTCATTGATGAGCTTGGTCAAATCTGGTAGATTTAACGTAGCTAAGAAGGGTGATTGGGAGGTTGATTCCATGGCAACGTGTGAAGACATGAAGTTATAGTTAGAATTAGGGTTAGTCTATGACGTACCCTGTTGTGAATTCAGCTAGCTTCTTGTATGGGATGCACTCCTCTGCCCCCCAGGGGAGAAGGGGGGAGTGGTGTGCAGTGTGGTGTTGGGAGACCAACTAGAGTTCCCAACTAAGGTTGCTCCAAGAAACAAGTAACCAACCACTGTGGCAGTGTTTTGTCTTTGATGCCGAAATGACGAAAGACCTGGAACCCCTCCTGGTAATGGGGGGAGGTAAAAAACACACCTGGACCGACGAGGTTCTGTTGGAATCATTTGAGTGTCGACCAACTTAGGTTTTGGAAAAATTTTGTGGTGATCAAGTCTGTGATCTTGACAAATTTATGGCCACGTACATAAAATAAAGTGAAAATGAAATGAATTTTCCTTTAACTTAATCTATGTGATCAATCAAGCCAAAAAAATGGTTTTGTTTGTTTGGGCATGATACTTAAAATCCTAGAAGACTTAATACATCCTCACACACTCAAAAGTAACTGGGCCTTGAGATTATTTCTTGCTAGTGCTGGCACAACGTCTCATAAGAGCTGGCAACACCCCCAGTTAGCCGAAGAGAATCAACCAAGGTAAGGGTAGAGGGTCTGGTGCTTGCCTGCACCATCAGCTATAGGGTAAAGGATGCCCTAGTTTTGGCTACTAAGAACCACCATGCCACGTGAGCGTTCAAGTCTTGGGCTTCTTGGTAGTCAGCTAATAGTACTGATTATCAGCCGGGTCAGGTAGCCCCAACTGACATCGTAGGCACTGTGCCTAAGCCTAACCCCCTATGAATCAGGTCTCTGTCGCACTCGGGTTTTCTTTTCCGTGGGCTCATAAGTGGATTTTAAAGCTCCCTAAATACACAACTTCTATGTTTCAATGTGAAGTGTGATCAAGGTGGCTTATTGGATGCCTACCCCCTTGATCCTAACTTAATATATAAATTCTCTTGTGGCCCCTATGGGGAGAATTTAGTGAGTTGGTTTAAGTTATTTTTAGGTGGCTTTCTTTTCTTAGTAGGCGAATGTGTGTGAGCGTATAGTGAACAATCGCATAATTTGAACATATGGATATCGGTGATCCTTTAAAAAATTCCCCTAGTTAAATTATGTGACGCTGTTCCTTGCTTAAATAGAAAGCATTTGCAGATAATGGGCTGCTTCCAAATCCTCCTAGTTAGTCTATGTGAGTGACTAAAGGGAGATGGAAAATCACGAATGTAGAGCATTCACATGCTTGTCTAGGGTCACCAAATGGTTCAAAGACAAGAGAGATTACTTTCTCTAATTGACGATTCAATCCTAGTCCCGTAATTTCCTAAATGCAAAAATTGAATTTAAACTAAACAATTTCTACACTAGCTTATGCATATGTGGCCTTGAACCACTTACTTGGACTAGTTAAGCTAAGTGTGCATACCAGAATGTGCGGAAAACATAAATTGTTTGGAAAGAAATGATTAATTCGCCCCCTACTTAAACTATGTGAACACTTTTTGCAAAACCAAATTAAATGAAAACTAACTAAATGCCTACAGAAAGCAGCAAAAAATAAGTTTTCAGAAGCTGTGGGGTATCAACACAGGTGTGGGAAGATACATTAGGGGCTTCCCAACACACTTGCAAGCAGAACGAATGCATAAAATAGGGAGAAAAACTCTCTCTGCAATTTGCACGCAAAACCCTTTAACAAGTGCGCCTTCCTGTGCCCAAGTCACTCCTGAACGTGCATAATGCACCTTTGTAAGGAAAAACTGCGCGCAAAAATCCTGTAGGTAAAAAAAAATAAGGAGCTGCCTTCTTCAGTTTGTCACCTCAATGAGTTTAGGCACTGCAATATGGGTCAAAGGACTATAAGCTCCACTCCAACATAGACAAAAGGGTCTCCTGCAAAAGATGGCACAACCACATAAACTTGAAACACGTCAGTGGAGTCTACAATCCTGTTGTTGTGGATTAGTCACACGAGTGTAGGAAATCACACAATATTAGAGAATGTGGTCTACTCTCTAAACTATTGGTAACATTCAGAAAGTGGGGGAACTCAAAAGCATAAAACTTAATGAAAATAATATGCTGAAGTATGCTCTAGTTAAATTAAAACTAAAAAACACAACTATACAGAAGCTATATAGAGAGTTCTAAACAATAATAATGAAAACGGTGGCTCGATGGCCTCTTCTTATTAAATGTTTGGAATGGAGAAGAAATTTTAGCCCCTTGCCAAAGGGCACCTAGGAAATGGCTCTAGGTCCTGATGCAAGGAGGTTGCCTTCCAAGCTCTGCCTCTGATGTAGTCTCACTCTCTCTCACTACTGTGGTGGACTAAGATGTTGGGTGGCCAACTATCAGGTCCTCTTTATCTCCAGCTCCGGGTCACACACAATGCTAGTGTTTCTTGGGCAACTTTAGCCAGCATAACCTTGTGATCAACATTTTCTCATCTCTTGGTGGGTTTATATAGGTGAGCTTCAAGTCATCCTTACCTCCCTTGGTACATGATGGATGGTGACCTAAGGGAAAGGTGTGATTCCACTGTGTGCTCAAATATTATTTTGTGTGCTCATATAATGTCTATGGAGGCATTGGTGGCTGTCCTTAGGTGGCTTTCACATAAGGAGTAACTATCCTTTACTTGTTGCGGTCCCGAAAAGTGACCTTTCTCAATTTCCAGAAATGCGTGGATATCGGGCAAAAAGGCGGGCAGAAGGTGCTCTTCTCGAAGGAAAAAGCGCGCATTTGAGCATTTATGACTAGTTCAAATATGATTTTCTCAAAACCTTAGAGATTTTAAATATTTCTTGCTTCCATAATGTATTCCTGTCCCATAAATCGTTGGGCTTGGCATTAATTGATGTCGTCTTCTGTTGTACGATTTTCCAGTGTTAAAATTATATATATATATATATATATATATATATATATTTATTTATTTATTTATTTATATGCTAACACTCGATGCTGTGAAGTCATGTCATATGGTTGTAGGTAATGGAATTTTGTATTTAGAAGTATGATCTATGGAAGAGGATCTATCACAATGCACTAACAGATGAAATCAACGTAATATATATCCTCATATGGCATATGAGGTGGTTGTATATGAACAAGGAACCGGAAATTGTAAGTTTCTGGGAATGAAAATGTGCAGAAAGAAAGAGATCATGAAGTGCAACCATGTCAAGAGGTAGTTATCATCTGGAAGCCAAGAAGATGTGACTAGAGTATCTCCTGGGAGGATATGTAGAATATGATATAGAAGAATACCCTTGACAAAACATATCATTATGATATGTGTCAATCTGAATAAAGGATGCCGATGCCTACAAGAAGATGTCACGGTGAAAGATCATCACTGAGGTAACCTTTGTTTTAAAAGTGTATATGTTTATCTGGACAAATTTTTGCAGGGCTGCTAATTGTGAAAAATGATGTATGATCCTTGGAGATGATTTGAAGGAAAGTACCATGGCATAATGGTGTACCAAACGAGAAAGACTGATCAATCACTTTGTGATGGTTGACATGAATCGTGACTTAAATTGATGGATGGTCTATGCCCTATGAATCCAAAGGTTGAAGATTCCTCAGTATCAAAATCCATGACATCGAGGAGAGGAATTATTCATGAGCAACTCAGTGTCTCACCATTGTTGCTACAGGACCCTGGTTGAGAGGGATCCTGGTGGTAAGTTTCTTACATGGAAGAAACTTGAAGTGTATCCTTCCTGAGTTAAGAGGGAGTGATGTATGTGATTCTCTAATACATGTGTCATGCATTAGACCACGAATAACAACCATAAGTCTTAGTGAAGTCCATGTGGAGAGAATGGATATACACATCATTCCGGTCTTCCCCTAGAAGACAAAATGGAGGACTGGGTATTCATCTTGCACTCGATACTCTTTGAGAATGAGATAGGGCATTCAATATGAGAGTAGTCGAGGACCGATATTATTT
This sequence comes from Pinus albicaulis, assembly GCA_034641835.2. Classification (NCBI taxonomy): domain Eukaryota; kingdom Viridiplantae; phylum Streptophyta; class Pinopsida; order Pinales; family Pinaceae; genus Pinus; species Pinus albicaulis. Next base: position 8,155,922 of record CM076583.1, on the reverse strand, counting down.
GAGGGCTAGCTACTAAAGAGAAGAATAGTCCGAGAAGGTCATATTCTAGGAACACCCGAGTGAAGTATGTACCTTGGAGAGACAATGACTATGGTGTCTATAAGTCATGAGTCTCATCATAATTATAGCCCATTGTCTCGTTGAGAGATGGGATTGTTAGTCAAGTCCTTGCACTAGGAAGATACTAGTTGATATGATGTTATACAGATATGATTACCAATCCGATTCTTCTTATGAGATTCTTCAGTTTGAAAGTGACCATGTACCTATATGAATAACTCCCTAGTTAAGAGGGAGTGTTGAAAAGTGTAACAAGATAGGTCTTCATATTGACTATGTAATTATGGATTTATGTAAATGAAGAAGACAAAGATAATAAAATGTATTTTGTACTTGCTTCATGGGTTTCATGAGCAATAATTTATTTTAGGTTAATATACTTATTATTGATGTCTATCTAGGGTTTTTTCTTCTAGGGATAAATGTAATTAAGTGTCATATATATATATATATATGAAGGATATAGTCTAAATAAATGCTCCAAGACCTTGTCCAATAATCCGTGAAAGAATAGCTTATGACAACCCTAATCTACGTTGAAAGATAATATTATATGATGTGTTAATGTCACGCTTCCAACAACATGACTAGTTGACCTACAAGCAATAGGATGGTCGACTTAAAATCCGTGAACGCACTACAAGAAAAAATCACATTGGTGAGGGTCATAAAGGTCCGTCACCAATGTCACATATGGTGACGGTCATTAAAAAACTGTCACTGTAAGTGTATATAGTGATGGTCCTTTATGGTCTGTCACCAAAGACATTTTCAATGGCATTTTTGGTGAGGGTCGTTAAAGGCCCATCACTAATTATCTCTTTGGTGACACTTCTAGTGACGAAATTTTAATGACCCTCACCAATGCTCTTTTTGTTACTTTTGGTGACGGTCAAAAAATGTCTGTCATCATTGATCATTAAAAAACCATATTGTAAGTGTATATAGTGATGGTCCTTTATGGTACATCACCAAAGACATTTTCAATGACACTTTTGGTGAGGGTCATTAAAGGCCCATCACTATTTGTCTCTTTGGTGATACTTCTAGTGACGAACTTTTAATGACCCTCATCAATGCTCTTTTTGTTACTTTTGGTGACGGTCAAAAAATGTCCATCATCATTGATCATTCCAATGAGTTTTTGATGACGTTGTGTGCCTATTAATATATTTTTTGTCAAAAGATAATGATTTAATACCATTATTGTGGGGTATTTTTTTATAATATGTCCAAAGCCATAGTGGTTAGGGTCAGTCAAATTTTTAAGAAGTAATTAATGTGTATCATTTCCCTAAAGTAATGACTAGTCGAATAGAGATTTCCTATGAGTCAACACATGATTAATATCTATTAAGTTTATTATCTAACAAATTCCCTTCAGATAAAGTTCCACTATTGTGTGTAGGAAATATATATTTAATACATAATCAAGCTCTAACAATTATATTAATGAGAAAGACCTAACACTCCTCAACAATCTGGGCACACCTTAAATTAATGCTTTGGCACACACTAACATTACTTATCACCCCACATGTCTTGGAACATCTTTGTACCTAGAACATATTGCGATGACACTGACGCCCAAGCACATGGTCGCATGCGCTAGCACAACATGGAAATCTCCTAGCATGTGTTGGCATGCTGCATATAGTTTGTAGCATGCCCTGGAACACCTTGGTTGAATGCATTGACATACATTAGCACTTGGCACACAATGCCACTTGGCATGTATTGGGACCTATTATTAGTGTGCCTAGCATGCCCCTTTTAAAAAAGATAAAGTCTTGACTTATTAACCCTCTTATTGGTTCTTCCTTTTGTTTCCTTGACACATATTGACATACCCTGGCACCCTGCGCCACATCCTTAGCACCTAGCATGTATTGGCATATATTGGCACTATTAATTGGCACATGATATAATGAGCACACCCTGGAACTTCCAAGCACACTTTGGGAATTCTTGAAATGCCTTGATATTCCCTAGCATGCCTTACCAATGCTTAGCATACCTTATCACTCCCTCCTTGGCATGATAACTAACACTCATTAACACTAGTCTTTGGCATACGTTCCTCATATTCATTAACTTCCATGAATTTTTACCTAGTGCTCCCTTAATGTTTTTTCCTAGTACTCCTTAACACTCATCAACATGCATTATCACTCTCTAGAACACCTTAGCACTCTTCAACATTCCCTCCCACTTCATAACATGCATAACACTAGTCCCTGACACATATTGGTGCTTGGCACATGTTGGCGCTTGGAAAGTCTTGGCATGTATGGAATACGTTGAGATGCCTTGGTATGATTTGGCATGGTTTAATATTAAATTTATTTATGATGATCAATTTTTGGAAAGTAGATGATAAGAAACAAAGGAATACTTGGCACTTAGAATGAACTAAGACTTTGCACTTGGCATCTATTTCCACCTAGTGTTGGTGTGCCTAGCATGCCCCTCTTGGAAAAGGTAAATTGATGACTTATTAACCCTCTTATGTGTTCATTTCCTTGTAGTTTAACCTTTTTCTCCCTTTTGTTGTCTTGACCGTCCCTGACGTGCATTGACACACCCTTTCACATCTTGGCATTCCTTATCACTTGGCACATCTTAGCATGTTTGACATGTATCCCCACTATCTGGCACATCAAGGGGGTGAAGGGAGATGTAGTCCTAAAGTAGGTCGAGTACGAGGGCCAAGTAAGGGTTGCTAAAGGGAGGTCATGATCATCCTCCAAGAGCAAGATCATCATGTGAGGGTTCAGAAAAATGTTGCATACCTTAATGGTCAGTTTGCGCTAGGAAGTAGGATGGCATATTGTTGGTTCTCTTCTGGCAGATCGAGCTTAAGAGAGGTTTCTCACGAGAATATGGGCATGTTATTTCAATTATGTCTTTGTGTGAAGGCCGCATCAAATTATGAAATGTTTAATATTTGCAACAAGAAACAGTAAGATTGGAAACTACAAAGGACAAAAAAAAATGCACCTACACTGGTGAGGAATTTTAATGCATCAAGAGTGAGGAATGTGGGGCGTCTAATTTATTTTTCCCTTAAATAAATTGGACAATAAATTGTAATTTCATCTCATAACAACTTGTGTCAGTTAATTAAGTCATGATGACCGAATTAGCTCAATAAATTAGAGTTGAGGGTCTAAGATGAAGCATCTAGAGGGATTCTAATATTTTTGCGGTATAGTTGAATTTGATTGATTAGTGGGGTGCAAGTGTAATTAACTCAATTAAATGAGTTAAATTCAGTTTAACTAGTTCTAACTGAGTGATGAGTTAGTGAGCGGTCTAGTGAATTAAATTAGATTTAATTCACAATGAGTGATCAATCAGATAACTGATAATTCACTATTAACAGTCGCATGCATGTTAGTTTCAAGGAATACCTAGTTGAGATAGAGGTTAATGGGAACATAACTATCAGTTGTATTCAGAGAAAATTTCCCATGTGCAATTATAAAGTCATTGGGATGCCATGATGGATTTCACAATCAAGGAAGACTGATTTTCCTAATTAATAAGGAGTTAATTCCCTAGGAATTGCATGAGAAAGGCAGGCTGAAGTAAGGATGAGAATTGGCTAAGTACTAGACCGAGTTTGCCTAGATCAACGAGAGCCAATTGACAGAGTGCTGGAGAATCTCATGAGAGATTAATCATTGTATTGTTTCATTATTCCTTAACTTAATACACAATAGAGATAGAGGGGTTTTGAGCAGTTGCTTTCCCCAAATACATCATGTTGTTGTGCGATTGATAATTTATTTCTCTTACTTATATGTGATTGTGCGATTGTGTTTTGTTTCTGCAAATTTTAGGAAGGATTCAATATCTTGTTTTAGTAGATTACAAGATCAGACTGAATCTCATTGGTTAGATTTTCTACATGGTATCAGAGAAGGAATTTTTTGGGCAACAATTTTGCAGAGAATATCTAAATATTTTGGTGTAAAATTTTCAAAAAACAATATAATATTTGGATTCCTTGAAAAAATATACCCAAATGGAAAAAGAAAAGAAAAATCAGTTGAATCAGAGCTTAGATGACAGAGATATCATCAATTTAAAATAAACTATTTTTTAGAAACTTTTTGTAACATTGGGACAATTACACTGTGCGCGAGTCAAGAACCTATATGCACTTGAGGTAATAGATGCATGCAAAGCTTTGAGGAGAAAGGCAGAAGTTATATGCTTGGTGGTTTAGAGGGAGCATAAATTACCTCTCAACATGCATCCTCATGAGAAGCAGTCTTAGAAGGTTGTGGAGTAGCTGCCAAAATTGGAGAAGCAGAGAGGAGATCGAGTGGAAGCATCCACTCAAGTAAAGACCTCCATGAGGGGGAAATTTCGAGCCATATGGGAAGAGAGAGAAGTCATACCTCGAGGTGTAAGGTGGGGTGATGTGTAGACATAATCCCAAGATAAGAAATTTGGGCAAGGTCCATTGAGATGGCATGTCTCATGGATCGAACCTGGCTACAAGGAGCCCACAGTACAATAGTAGTACGAAGGATCAGTTAGATTGATGTAGTCAGATGTCAGCAAGACATAAATCAGAGTGAAAGATGTCAAATACTGGAGCAAAAATTAGAGTTAGCATGTAATATTCTTTTTTCCAGGAAATTGCTACAACCATGAGAATATCTCAAGATATTCTGAAGTTAGAGCTCCAGCAATATGTAAAACACCTCCTATGGAGTAGCAATGAATACATTAACACATAAAATTCCGGAGAATCCAAATAGCCATCATATTATATCATAGCAGCATAATATAGACAAACCCTTGAGGAAATGATCACTCAAACAAGGCACTATAATCCTTAAGAGAAATGTACATGAGAAAATGAAGAACACTACTACATGAATGAAGCCCTAGGCAGTGACTGCGCAATCCTTGAAGGAGAATTGTTGCAAAATGTCAATAAAATTTAGATATGGCAATAGAAAGCTCAAATAAGAAGGGGGAGAAAGATCTCAACCCTTGAAAACATACAATACATAATCCTTAGAAGGATTGGCTGAAATACATACAAAATGGCATTCCTGCAGAAATTCCGGAGTTGCTGGGTAGCAGTAGCAACTCAAGAACTGGAAATATATGGAGAAGGATGAAATGGTTGCATCAAATGAAGAACCCTCCTCCAATGGAAATCTAAAGTGAAGGCTAATCCCATCACCAAAGATCTCACCCTCCAATGTGTCTGCTAATCCCTCACAGCAAATGCTCTCCAAGAATAACGTTGTCTAAGAGAGGGACTGTGCTACATATGATGGTAAGTGGTTGGCCTAGTGCCAAAGATGATGGAATAAGCTCCTGAACCTCCTTTTTAGATCTCGCAAAGATATGGAAGCTCCCTCCTCTGAAAACCTAGCCAAGGATGGTGTTGTGGAAAACCTCCCCAGCAACACCCAACAACACTGCACAATCTCCAACTGAAACTACACAGATGATGAAGGGTGAGGCTTGAAATCAATGTCTGAATATGGGGAATGGAGTGAAATACTCCAAGAGCTACTCAAGAAGGAGAGGAGATACTAAATAGGAATTCCCCCTGGCAATTCTTGCTAAACAGCAAGAGCATGCAGCAAGTCCAAAGGACCAAAGATGAATAATACTCAAGATGATTTGTAATGGCTACCTTGCCCTCATTTTAAACAATGTGAGATCCCTCTCAAGGAACCCCACTCATTAGGGTTTCCTTCCTCTAGAAGCTTCCCTCCTTATCCCACTGCGCTAGCCCACAATGTGCTCTCCAACTCATGTCGCTCCATTGTTTGACTTGGTCAAAATTGACCTAGTCATCCTGCAAAAGCCCCTTTTCACACATGGAGGTGTGAAATCCAGCTCTATAAGTGATCCCCCTTCATGCTAAGAGGATTTCTATTCCATATAGGTAAAATTAATGGGTCTCCTACCCATTTTATTCATCTCCTAAGTCAAAATGGCAAAAATTAATGTTCCATAAAAATTTGGAACATTACAGTCCTCCCCTCTCAAAGATTGCTTGTCCTCAAGAAAATGCAAGGATAGACTGATAAATTTTCCCTTACTCTCCCTGTAGCATCCATGCATGATGAACTCCTATGAGAAAAGGATGCCATATCATCAATCAAGTGTCGAAGTTGTCCCTCCAACATATGCAATCCAACTTTTGGTGAACATCCCAAAATAGTTGTCATGTAGAAACAAATATCCATGAAGGAAAAAATGGGCTGTATAAGGGCCTCCTTGAGGCATGAGATATGATATATAATGGGATTCATCATCCCCATATGAATCTCCCATCCCCAAGAAATCATCCATACAACATAAGTTTCCTCCCAACATGGAAACTCACAGAAATCTCCCTCCACCTTGAGCTCCAGAAATGAAGGTGGGCTGCAAATATGAATATAGAAAGCCTCATAGCTTGCCCCATGCTGTCCTTCTCTCCACTTATGATAATTTTAGAGTGTGTGCTGATCATGGGTTGCAAAAATATTTCCCTCAAGTGGCAAAATGAAGAGCAATCCTCCAAGGATCTCTTCTCCGTCAATGATAATCCGGCTGACCCAAGACATTTCATCCATGATGAGTAGGAAATTATCATCATAGAATATCACAATTACAATTTTTCTGTAGGTTATGCCATGTGCAGCAAGGTACAAACATTGTCTCATAGGGCTACAACGCAAATTCATCCACTGCAGCTGCAGAAAATAACATGGCAAGCATTGTACATAAAATATCACCTCTACTACTGAATAGTAAATAGATGAGTGAATCAGCAATAAAAAATAAAATACATGCCCATATACATACAATGGATGGATATCATCATCAGACTCATGGTCCACCTCCAAAGGAAGCAAATAAGTGGTTGTGGTGACCATGTCTCTCCTCATGTTCCCATTAGAACATGCCATGCATAAATTGTGGGAATCATCTCCCCTCATAGACATATTCAACTCATGTGTAAATTCACCCATCATGCTTCCAATAATAATATGGAAAATATGAACAAATGGAAACATGCTCATCATAAAAATAGAGGAAATATTGATGGTTTTACATGATGCTTGATGGCACCAACAGTCTCCCAAGCAGCAACAAAGCATTTTTTCAAACTGCTGCTTCAGAATTTTACATGGAAAAATGTTCCTTAATATATGGTCAAGTATATGATATGGCTGAACATAAATGTAGTGATAAAACCTTTTCCCAAGGCCACATAAAATATGGTTGTCTCTATCATATGGTTTGGCCCTACTTTGCTCATGGAGCAACATGAAAAATCTGCACCTTTGAGGAGCCATGGACTGCAACATAATGATAAGAGTATGTAAATCAGAAAATGTAAACACAATGATCTTACCATAGTCTTTAAGTAAGATTATATATGGATCCATGTATATGATCCTGCTCCCCAGTGTCAGCGCTGTGAGCTCATGCAAAAAGGATTTTGCCCATGACAATCTTTGTTCCTTGACATGCTCCTGTCAAGAACACCTCTGGTGATGCTACTGCAATTGTGAAGCTTTTCCCAAGATGGAAATGCCTCCCGATTATTCCAAGCTAAGGAGTAATCCATTTTCACTATGAGAGTGCCCTCCTCTACTCATGCAACACCATACATCATATGAGATCAAATCTGCTTGTGCTCTCTCCAAGATAGTTTCAGCAATCCAAGGGTTTGCTGCCTCCTCATGTTCACATCATGTAACTCATGTGATGAAGGTATCATGACTGATATATATACCATATCAGCTCCATGTATCCCTACTCCATGTTTCTCAATGATGTAACCATCCTGCCACCTCTTCTTCATTCCCATCCTCCTGAAAATAGGATGCACTAAGTGATGGCCAAACTCCTTCAAGAGGAGCCAATGCAGCCAAGCCTCCTGCTGCCTGGTATCATATATTTGCAAGTGGAAAATCAGCCCCTTGCTCCTCATCCACACCCACTCATCTCCTTGTGGATGTTTTCTCCTTCTTCCACCTTTGGTACTCCCCCCAAGAGGGCTACCATCCTCCCGAACCAAATCTCTCTCTTTGCATTTCATGAGAGTTTGAAATGTAGCTCCTTGGAGACCTCTTAGAAAAGATCTCACACCCATAACTATGTTGGATCCATAAGGACCCAAATGTGATGGAGGTAATATCTCCTCTCCACTCGTGTTTAACAGCGCTGCTAATTCCTCCAATGGTGTAGTAGCTGTTTCAACCTCCGGTTCAAAACATGTTTCCTTGTTTATCATGAAGGTACCATGGTTTGTTCCATCCTCCAAAATTTCACACTCCAACCTCAATGGCTGAATGCAACTCAACCAAGATTTATGAGGATGAGGGTTCATCTCCTCCTTGAACCCTTTTCATAGCGCAGTGCAATCAAGGTGCTCTAGAATAGCAAAGTATGTAGATTCTTGGACCTCTACATGTGAGTTTCCACATTCCCTTAATTTATTTGCTGAAATGAAAAGTGGAAATTCATTCATACCTTGGTGGAACTTGGGGTTTTATTCTTGTATGGCGGCATTAGTTGTCTCCTACAATTCAATGGCTACCTCCTCCATAGATGTAAAAGGATGCCCTCTCAAAGCTGTGACAATGTTGGTGCAATTCTCCTCCCATGGTGGAATGGCTTCCTCTTTCCTTGTCCTCTCTCCATCAAAGATTTGGATCAACGTTTGAGAAAATTATGGAAAATAATTCACCCTTGAATGGACCAAGGGTTTGAACCACCAAACAGAGGCTTCATCCTCCATGAAAAGCGCTGCAATCTCCACTACTTCTTTCTCTGCCACTGGATGTAGCAAGAAAAATGCCTCTATGTCTATATCCCACAATGAACACGGGCTAGGAGGACTTCCCATCATTTTTTGTAGAAGTCCTTCTCCACACACGAGTCTAGGGCTCCAAAAAATGGCTCCTGGTTGATTATACCCTTGACCTCTAGCAACCATCAAGGTCCATGAAGATGATGGACACCGGGCCCCAACATGGGTACTATCACACTATCCTCCAACAGACCATAAATGCACAATCCACGTTCACACTTGGCCCACTCTCACGCTGCCCTCCAATAGACCACGAGTGACCAATACTTGTTGTAGCATCTACCTCTGGCTATGGCATCCTCACACTTAGTAAATCCCCCTCTTGGCTACCAAGATACTTCTCTAACAGCCCTATCCTAGGACACCCCTTACTTCATTGCGAGATCTGCTCCTAGTTGGGGTTTCTTAACACCCAAGAGAACCCCAACACATAGCTTCCATAGGTTGCATATGAATTTGATCCAATCACCAATAATTACACTAGTTAGGGCTTCTAACCAACACATTATCCCTCCCTTCTTTGCTTCAGCAGGTTGTACTAAAATTATCCAGCTGTCCAAACTAGGACCAATAATTTAACACAAAAACATACCTTCTAATGTGTTGGTACCCTGTTGTATTCTGCAATCTGGTTAGGGCTTATCCATAGTCCATGTCAGCCCTCTCAACACTTGCCAACAATTCCTTCTATCAATGTGGCTTGCTTCACCCTAGAGTTTCTCTCATACGCTGATTGTCCCTTAGTTATGTTGTAGGAATTAGGCCTTACGACCCCTCCAACAAACCTAATATAGACATGTGTTATCCCTGTAATAACTACAGTGCCTCAGAATCTCTTAAACAATAAATATGCCACTCCTTTTGGTACAAAAACAACCCTCTTACCAAATTATTTACGCAACTACTCCTCGACTTTGTTATATCTCCTAATCTAACCTCAAAATAGTCATTTCACACTTCAACCTTCTCTTCTTCAAGTCGTGGCTTACATCAGAAGGTGTTTTACTCCTAAATTATTTCTCTTGGATGTTATCTTAGCCTCCAACCTCACCTTCTATTTATACGCAACATAAGGGCTTCATTTGGGCATCCACATGGGTTTGACAAGTTGTCACATGGCTTATTAACATCAAAACCACCTAGACTCTTCTTGTGCAAATCAAACAATATAATTCAAAATTTCACAACTCCCTCTAAGCCTACACGATCTCCACTAGTGTTTGTGGGGTCTTAGGGTGAAAATAAGCATCAACTTCTAGCTCTTTGATATACTAACGAGTACAGATTATATGAGTAGTTTATATGGTTTATATGACATTGAATCAACCTTGAGATGGAGGTTTTTATGTGTTAGAGAAATTAAGGAGATGGGAGTTAAACAATTTCTCTTATCATGAAATTATCTTATGACGTTTTGTTATTATTATTTCTTCTTTCAATTTATCTTTTCTTATCATCGATATTAATTCCAATGAACAAATAGAAGAAGACACAAGATGTAGGAACATGTTAGGGAAAACCCCCACCTTTTGGGGAAAACCCAGTCAAAATTCTTCCTTCATTAGATTTAAGATGAGATGACCAAGACCTTAGGCTATATACTTCCTACATCAATTCATCCCTTCACAGTGTTAGAACCAAGATCTCCATGACATCGATATATCCTTTTCTTGCACCTAAACTCCATCCTCATTACCTTGATCGAGTTTGAGATAACAACATAGCACCGAGCATCATTACTGAGAGCACCGAGCATCATCATAGCATTGAGAACCATAACTGAGATAATCGAGCATATTCATTGAATTGAGTATCATAACATAGCACTAATTCTATGGTAGATCTGTGTTGAAACTGAGGCACTTTTTTGCTGCAACATCATATCATGGAAGTTACCCGATTCATAGCATAAATGGTTACCAAAATTATGTAATATGTTCGAGACCTTATCCTCCAACACCGAACATGTGATCATGATCCAAACTATATCTGTGGTCCGAAACTTCAGAGATTTCAAAAATTTTGTGGTAGAAATGAGAACTATACCCCTGTATATATAGTTGTTTTCCATAGTTATTGAGTCGACATGACAGTGTGAAGTGTTGTGTCTTGATTTGAGCTGACTTGAAGACTGATTGAAGTCGACTTAACGATGCAACTTTGATGACTTGTATCACTTGACATGAGGGTTGTCTTTGAAGTAGATTTCGAGGATGATGACCTTGAAGAAGATGACTTGATGGAGGATCCTTTTGACAACCTAATGTTACATGATTTAAAAGCCCAAAAATTGGATCAATTTAAATTTGTAACAACTAACCTAGACGTCCACAATTGGGACCTTAATCTAAATACGACCCAAGCATGAAACCCATGCTTTAATAAGTTGAATAATAATAAGTTATTTTGACAAATACATTAATAATGAAGACCGAACCTAGTTACATTCTTCCACATTATGACTCCTAGAGCCTCATCCTTTTTCATGTTGAAGAAAAAAAATTATTAGTTATCCCTTGGATAAGAACCACCATTTTCATAAAGTCCTATAACTCTTCACTCTTCAACAATGTTCCCATATCTTGTGCCAAAATTCCATAATTGTGTCCATTAAAATTTATAAGATCTAGCTTGAAAATCATTATTTTGACCCACTGATTTGATCCTAGATTTAGTTTGCAATTAGAAACCTTGAACCAATCCACTAAAAAAATCTGAATTTTTAAGAGCATCTACAACTTGCATGAGACTTGTAGGCAACATGCTAGATCTCAAACCATTAGCTTTAATACCATGTTGGAGAATCGAGGGATTTTGTATATTAGAAAACTCGTATTCTAAAATAGAGGTGGTGTCTAAATTCATTTTTATCACACCTAAGAACAACCAAACATAGTTCAACATACTAAGAACTGTAAGAAACAAAATTATTTCCATACACAACACATATAATCTATTGTTCACCATATAATAAATACACCCATAAGACCATCTTTTGTAGCACCAAGATGCAACCAACACATTCCATACTTTGCTTAAGTTAAAATTGATAATAACATAAGAATGATTTGAATGCAAACTAAATGGAAATGAGTCATGGTAGAATGGATGAATTCAAAAGGTTGAGTTCGAAATTCAAAAGATAATGCAAACCATACATAAGGAATAAACACATCACAAGTAATATTGACCTTAGACAATGATGATAACAACTCCTCTTAACCACCCAAGCTAAACCTAATTGACTTCCTAATTTCCTTTTTATCCATTTCTAATGCTTCATATATATGAAATTGAAATGAGTATTTTTTTTCTATTTATAAAAACTTATACCTCGAGCTCCATTTAAATTTGGATAGCGTTGGTTGTATTTAAAATAGATAAATTGAATTGAAATTAAGCATAACCATATTGAAACCTCATCGAGAACATGTTTTGGCATTAAAGAATTAAATTTGGTGATAGTGTGGATTGTCTTTAAAATAGATAAATTGAATTGACACTAAGCATAACCATATTGAAACCTCGTCGACAACATGTTTTGGAAATAAAGAATTGAATTTGGTCATATAATAAGATTTAGAATTGTTTCTGATTGACTAAAAGCTTGTTTTCCTTACACACAAGGAAATAAGTTAACTAAGCAATAAAAAAAAATATCTTGCAATAGTGAAAGTCCACCCCTTAATGGCCTGCGAATGAATCATTTCAAATAATTTAATTTTACTTAAATAAAATTAATGAATTAGCTCTCACTCTATTTTGATTATAGAATACAATAAAAATGATTACTAAAAAATGACCTTTTTCAAATAACTTTCCATAAAATATGGTGATACAATATTAATAAAAATTATACACTTGAAATAGCAGATTCCCTTCCATGGAATGAGAGGCAAAGGCTAAGATTGCTTTAACAAAAATCCAACACTAAAATTTACCTTTTTCCACAGAGAGAGTAAGGGTTCCCTCCCTACCCGCATCTACATTTTCCCTGAAGACGAAAACATGGTTCCTCATTCTTCATGCTTTGTTTCTAAGCTCTAATCTTGCTCAAGCTTTCCCGATACAGGTTGTTCAGTTCTATAAACATGTCGTGATCAATATTCTTGTAGGTTATGAATGCATATTTTGTTCATTTTTTATGTTAGTTTCATCATATGTTTTAACATAAAAGAAAGAACCCCAAAGGTTTAAAACCGTAACCCTAGAATCAACTTCCTAGTGGTGCAACTTTTACATAAAATCTCTGTATGGGGAACACAATTAGTCCATCTGAAAGAACTATATTTAGGATTAAAAATTTCGGTTAACGCTAGGGAATGACATAAAAACCTTTGGACCCATAAATGGCCAAAAAAAATCATTTAGGGCCTACACATGACTGTAGAAGTTCAAGACCCAAAAAACCATAGAAAAATTGATAAGAAGATAAAGAACCATTGAGTTAGTGGAAGATGTGGATGGCCACCAAATATCCACCTGGATTAGAGTGCCACAAAATTTTAGGGTGGGAGATAAGGTATGGTTGCATTTGTATAAAGAACACCTCTTAAGATCCCATTGGAAGTTCCCCTTGACTCTCCATTCTGATATAGTCCTTACACTAACACAAAGGTTGTGGGTGAAGATGCTTCTAAATAAAAAATTCCCTTTTCTTTGGATTGAATCTTATACTTAATGTGGAGCTACTTCAACCATATTTTCCACCTCTCATAGGCACCTCATGTTCCTACTTTGGCGCACATGTCTTGCTAGGAGCCATATTCAACAAAAATTTTCCCACTCGACGAAGGAACTTGGCACAAAATGGACCACTTATTCATAAGGGGGGACAATTGATTCAATAGAATACTAGTGACCACCCACTTGTTACATTGATTCAACATTATTCCACGTCTTGGTAGTTATATTATAGTGTTTTAGGTCTCAAACTTCTGGTGCCTTTTTTGGGCATTTCCCTTGCATTTTTGGCATTTGTCATAGTTTAAAGACACATAGTATGGATTGTATTGGTCCAAGAAATTTCCTAAATGGAGTTTGCATGCAAACATTGTAGCCCCAGGAAGTTGATATATCGATTAGCCTCTTTGGGCCCATGTTATTTTTGGCATGCCATTTCCTAGGGCTAGGGTTTTGGATTTTAGAGTTTTTGGATCTTAGGACATCATACTTTATGTTCAAAAGCAGTTTTGACATCTTGTAATATTTTCTTGTGATTAAGAGTAGTTGACACATCTCTCTTCATAAAGAAGCTACCTCCATTCCGCTTAGTTTGTATCACTTTGCAATTTATAGTTATTTTCTATTTCATCCATTAATAGAATTTGGATTTTTTTCTACTATTGTACTCTTTGGAATATCTTTTGTATGTTCCCATTTATGTTTTTTCATAATAAAATCCCCTTCAAACCTCAAGTCTACCTATGGATTCTTTTTTTAGTAGAAGCTTCTACCTTTGGATGACCATGGGTCATAATATTTGAATATTGGAGAAAAATGTCAACTTTTTTATATCTTTACAATGGTTAAGAACATGTACTTCATCATAAGATGTCATAGGTTCAAATCTAAAGGGGTAGAGTATGTACACCTTTGTAGAGTTTAGCGGACTCAATTCCTTTGTCCTACAAACAATGAGATCACAATAAGGTCTCACTAAGATCTTAAAAATATATTATTACTACTATATTACAAATATTAGCTCTATTTACCCTAGATTAACCTCGATAGCTATATTTTTTAACGAGAAAAAAACATATGTTAAAAAAATATAGAGTATTGCTCTCACATTTTTAAATAATAAAATTTTACAACTTGTTTTATTTATTTTTAATATGACAAATCATATGTGAAAAAATTATAACATTTGAACTTTGGTGGGTGTGTTAACCATTTGAAATTTGGTGGCTTATCAATTGGAGGGAAAGCCAAGGCACGAGCACAGGGTTACTGGAGATTTGATGGTTCAGCAGTTTTGGCTGTTAAACATTTTTGCTAAAACAAAGCTTTCAGAGATTCTATGCAGTGATGGTTTCTGGGGACCTTTAAACAGGAAGAAAGGAGGATTTTAGGCTGCTGTAAGTGTGAATTTAGGCATTCTGCTGTGCTTCATCATGTTCTCAACTATCTCCATTTACTGAAATGCGGACTCATTCATATGAGATTTTGGGGATAGTGATATTATTGTAATGATTTTGACTGGTGTTTTGTTTTGATCTTTTGTTATATTTTGGAACGTAGATTGCCATGCTAGATGCTGGAAGGTCCTTCAAACTGGGGCTGGCATGCTACAAGAAGCAATGTCACACAACCAACCGGTGAGGTGCTTCAGATTGTGGTTGGAATTCTAGTACCTGTTCTTTTTTCTTGTGAATTTTATCCAGAAGTTGCAATATGATTGCAGGAACCAGGGTTGTATTACGTATGGCAAGAACCATTACTGAAGTTTTAGAGTGTGCTTCTAAGTTTTTTTGTTATGTAATGCTTCGTATGCAGGTTCTCTGCTCGACATGGAAGGACGATGGCTCTGCTATTTTCACTGTTGGCTGTGATAAACAAGATAAAATGTGGCCATTGCTGACTAGGGGCCAGCCAATGACTGTGGCTATGCATGATGCACCTATTAAGGAAATTTCATGGATTCCAACAATGAACTTGCTTGCAACTGGAAGCTGGGACAAGATACTTAAGTATGTATATGATTGTTTTCTTTGATTCTGTCTCTCTTTGCTTATTTATGTTATGAGGTTTCTTGTAAATGTTAATGGATTTGTGACCTTATGAATTTTAAACCCATTTGAGCACAGTGCCAAAAATTTAATATCTTTTAGGCTTTGAGTGAAATAGAAACTTCTCATCTAGCAATTTTTTTCTAAAATTACATGAGATAAAGGAAAAAAAAATTGTTAGATTAACCCAGGTCCTAGATTAACTACTCAACATTCTTTGCTTACTACCATAGCCTCGTACCTATGCAATCCTTGTTAGAAACAAAGATGCCTTCCTTTTGATTTGGATTAGCATTGTATTCTGCAAATCTTCATATAAATTGTGTTGTCCCTGGTGATAACTTTTAATGCCTGGATCTCCTGCTTGCAGCTGTCTATCACTCTCTCCTTTTATCCTATGCACTGCTCCACAGATATAGGTCCAAAGGTTGACTGGAACATTGGAAACTTGAAGTTATTTAAGACTGCATCAACCTCTCCTCCAAACTTGAAGCAAATTTTGAAAGCTTCCTCAGCCTTTTCCTCTAAGGCTCTAGCCCTGTCGAGACATTTACAAGCTTTAGAAAAACAGATTATTTTCTCCAAGTCATGGAGTTGAGGAATGTCTACCCCCTCATCAGGATATTGTATTTAACATTGAATTATGTCATCTAGCATATTTATAATATTCTCCAATTCTTCCTTGACAGGCACCATCCTCTTTTTATAATCATCAAACTTAGGAGTTTTATCTTTGATGCCCTGAATGCTCCTGTAGAATTATTTCTGAACCGTACTCAGTTCCTCTTGGATCTCAAGTGATTTCCCTTTGAACTCTTTAACTGAGTCTAGTTCACCTTGCTGCTGGAATTCTAGCTCTGTAATTCTTTTCTTAGTAGCACTGAGTTCCAACTGAGAAACATAGACCTTTCTCTTCAGCATGGCAACATTATCATCTGTTGCTTGGGCCATGGTAATACTGGCAGCTGCATTCATCTCTGAATCAACTGTTGTTTCATGAATGAGAACCTCCTCAGTGACAATTGCTCCCCCAACCTTATCATTTTGGAAACTCTCCTGCTGACTTTGTTCTTCTTGTATTCATAATTGAATGTTTTCAATACTACCACTGGGTCAGCCATGGTCATGGGGAAAAATTTCTCCTTCTCCATTTCTTCAATCTTAAATGGTTCAACTAGAGACTTAGGAGTGGGGTTTATCTTCGAAGATGATGGAATGCCAAGGTGTTCAATCCTTTTATCTTTCCACATAGCTTATTCCTTCTTATTTTGGAGTTCCTCATCTATTTTCCTCCAAATCTCTTCATCTCTTTCCTTTGTTTTTCCTGCTGCTTGATTCTTTGTTCATTTTCCAAAACCAATTATTTCACCAGGTCATCTTGTTTTTCTTTCCTTCTCAGTTCTTCTGCCTCCTTCGCTGCTTGCTCTTCTTCAATCCTCCTCTTGATTCTTTCTGCTTCTTTGTCCGAAGCTTCCTTCATCTCCTTCACCGGTTCCAACACCCTCTAGAGCTTTTCAACTTCTTCTTGGAGGTTGACAATAGGTGAAGCATGGGTCTATTTGGCCTTATTATGAGATCCTTGATTTAGCTTTTCTTTAACCTCAATGGATAAATAAGTCTCTTGAATATTTCCTCATTAGTATCCCTCTCATGGGTATAAGACCACATCTGGTTGACAGCAACACAATGAATAATAACAAAAGCTTCAGGATCATGTTTCCTGAATCTTATCTCTCCAAAATTATATGATTCAATTTCACTGGCCTCTTTCATGGCTTTGTTGGTGCGATCAAATACATAGTATCTGATCCTGATAGGAAACTTAGGCCATATTGACCACTTTTCCCTATTAAGAGTACCTGTCACTCAATGAGAAAATGTCTGATATAATATTTCCAATAAAACCACTATGTCTGGAGCATATAAAGGTAGTAGATGAGGAGCTCTCGATGCACCATCTTCATTACACCATTACACCATACACCATAGGGCTCACAAGAGGAAAGATGAAAAAAAAATAATACACCATCAATCTACTCTCAGAAGAGATGAAAACAATGCACCATCAATCTCCTCTCAGGAGAGATTAACA
Organism: Pinus albicaulis; assembly: GCA_034641835.2. Classification (NCBI taxonomy): domain Eukaryota; kingdom Viridiplantae; phylum Streptophyta; class Pinopsida; order Pinales; family Pinaceae; genus Pinus; species Pinus albicaulis. The sequence goes on along the minus strand of CM076583.1, from coordinate 8,138,188 downwards.
TAGTGCACCATCAATCTCCTTTGAAGAGATATGAAAATAGTACACCATCAATCTCCTCTTAGGGAGAGATGAAATTTGTACACCATTAATCTCTTCTTAGGGAGAGATGAAATTTGTACACTGTCAATATCCTCTCAAGGAGAGATGAAATTTGTACCTCATGATTGCAAGCCTCAGAACCAAATTCCCTGACCACATAGGTCTTACGGTAACCCGATGATGCTATCAAACCAATGCTCCCTCTCAAAGGGATCCTTAGCCATTCTAGGCTTCTTACATAATCTTCAACCTACTCAAAAGAAGAAAGGTAGCCATGGTGGATTTCAATACTTGTTTTATTAGTAACATCTAGCTATTCGTCCAACTTTAACCAAAGCTTTGAACAAAAGCGAACACCAACAACCTATCAATGCTATTTCTTTGCTCAACAACATATTCTTGCAACTTTTTCTTCATCAAGGAAGTAGCCATGGGCTCACAATCCATCATGCCACATTCTCAACAAGTATTTTATCAGGTTCATGTAACACTTTAAATCAACTCCCTCTTACACTAAAGAGGTTCTCATCCTTTGTGAGAAATATATCATCAACACAGAGAGAATTTCACGAATTCGTCTTCAGTAGATCAACTTATTCCTTTAGGACTTCAAGCCATCTTCATATTTGAACCTGTAAATTTATGTAGATGTTTTATGCTTGATGCAACTTTACTTTCACTACAACAATAACACAAACAAGTAAAGTGCTGATAGAACATACCAGTAGATCAACAGAAGACAAACCAGAAATAGATAAATGTGTTGGTGCGTTACGGTGGTCAACAGGATGCTTCAACCAACAAAGTCTCCTTGGTCAGCCAACCCAGCATGTGTCACAACAACCCTCAAAATAGCCACATGGTCAACTCAAAGTCAACCCTAGAAAATTAAATGCTGCCCAGAAAAGTCAACGTAAAACAGCAGCAAGCAGTAGCAACAGTAGCAACACCAACAACAACAGCAGCATCAACAACAACAACAACAACAGCAACAACAGTAGCAACAATAGCAACAAAGGTGAGTATGATGAAACAAACATGGAGGTCCTCTCCACCCTCACGAGAGTGTGAGTATGATGAAAGGTGAAACTAAACTATCATCTAACCATTTCACTAAGGTGAGGGAATGCTTCAAGAAGTAAGGATTTGGGGAGGTCAATCTAGTCAAGTCTACATTCTTCTCATTTTCACAAGAATAAGGGTGTCGATGCTTTCTTATTTGGTCTAACATTAAGTGTGGGGAAGGGGTTTTGTGTGTGAAGAAATAAGGAGAACCTTACCTTCTAACTAAGGTGATGCCATTACTTAGTCAGAATACTTATAAAGGCTTGGACAAACAACTCATTTACCTCAAGGTTTTTTAGTGACTTATATGATATTTATATATGTAATCATGATTTTATGTAATCTCCTCGATAACGACTCTAAAATTTTCATAGCCATGTAGCACAAATCTGGGATCAACACCCATTGACCTTTACAAGGATATTAGTTAAATCTGACCTTGCCAACTCAACTTATGTTCATGTGCATGTAGAGGTAAAGTATCTCTCTCAAATGAAAAAATAAGTAATGAAGCCTTATTTTCCATTCCAAAGGCACGAGAAAAGATAACTAACCTTTGAAGAAAGAGATGGCTTACTTTATTGCATGCCTTTTTTGCTTGGTTTTGATTCACATTCACAATAAAGCTACTTTTTACTCTTTTGGTCCTTCTCTTCCTTTCCTTTTTGCATTAATGTGTTAGTGTGGTAATGAAAAAGTCAAGTGTTATTGGCAAAAGGAAAACATAAATTGAATGATTTATTTTATTTATTTATGATATTATGATACTCTAATTATCCCAATGCACATAATTACTAGAGAATGACCATCATCCAGAAAGAAAGAAAAGTGCACGCCAATTCACGAAGTTGAAACATAGATCCTACATGGTTCCTCCCCCCTCTTGACATGGTCAGTCAAGAGAATAGAATTGTGTCTTCTCTCTTTGGTCCACCAAATATCTCTCTCACAATAAACAAAACTTCATTCATTCCTACCCATCAACTCAATTTTCCATGCTTCTTTCCTTTCATTTGACTTATTTATTTTTCAAGGGAAATTATCCTCTTTCTTAGTTCGAGGGTGAGTGTGAGGGTCAATGCAAAAATATTCACAGGCACCTAGCCATTACATCAATATTTCTCATCATCATGTCACTTGCAAGGAATTGAATTTGGGTGTGGGAGATAACAACCTTTCTTCCCAACCACCTGAGATAAACCCAATTGAATTATTTGAATTTTTGTGTTATGATATAATGAGAGATAATTAAGGAGATTCAATGGACTTATTCACTTTAAAGTGGAAAGAAAGAGATAGGGAGAGGCCTCTTGCAATTCTTTTAAGAGCACATGAGATGAGACTTATTTAGAAGGTAAGGTGTTTAACATGCCTTTGGAGAGGCATTTGACATGGATTGAACCACCTCATGAACACATGTGAAATAGACGTCTCCCAAAATAAATCGCTCTTCCTTAAAGAAAACAAGAAATTTAAATGAAACACTCAAAGAAAATATGAGTTTTCAAAACTAAGAAACTACTCTATTATACGTTGAATCTCATGGGCATGATTTAGAGTCTCAATGCCTCATTGATAGTTGTTGCTTCTATGAATATTAGGTTGCCACTCGACTGACTCATTATTCTTAATAAGGTAGGGGGTGATGAGAGAGAGAACTCAGGTGATTGAAAAACCATTGAGAATTAATCATTCCCTTGAAAATGCTAATTTTTTCTGGCCAATAACATGATTTCTGCCTAGTAAAAATGTGAAGGTAAATATTTACTAAGCTATTGTCATTCAATATTTCATTCCTCAAATGGACATACAAAAAGGAAGCATGCCATGAATTAAAATCGATAAAGTATGGACAAGATAAAGTATCATATGTTTACTTTCTAGTTCCTTACGATGGGTGGCGTGTTCACTCGGAATGTTGAATAGGGTAAACATATACACAATTTATTTCCAAAATATTTTAAAAAGGTTGAATCTAATTTATCTAGGCTTTTAGTAGTGTAAATATTGTGGATATCGATGATAAAAAATTACAACTAATTATTAGAAATAATTAATTTCATACTTAGTTTAAATCGATGAAAGGTTCATTGATGAAAAAGCTTTGAAAATCCAATGCAAATGAAATTGGAAGGGTTATCCCTTATGTTATAACAAAATTAAATACAAAAACATCCACAAATTTTGAACAAAGGAAGAGCCCATTAACGATAATGTGAGTGCACTTGGCAAAACAATCTAACATTCATGTAAAAGCACCATAAAATCAACCTCAAATAAGAGTAGACTGGATGGTTGAGGCAGGCTATTAATTCCCTCACCACCTGTGTTTGATTCCCTATAATAACATGTTAAGCTTGTTGTGATGATGCTAAAGGAATAAGACCACAGTCCAACATTAAAAAAAATGGGACCTTAATAAAAAAATGAAAAATCACCCTAACATCGATTTAAGTGCTATTTTGTGGATGCTTGATAGTCATATGCAAAACGCAAAAAAAGCACCCTAACATCGATTTAAGTGCTATTTTGTGGATGTTTGATAGTCATATGCAAAACGCGGGAATTCTAGAGGCCATGCAAGTAAAAGGAATTTGAAAAAGAGAGAACTGCAAGCTAAATCCAATGCCAGTGTTTCTTGAAGAGGGTTTGAAGAGGGTTTATGTGGGGTTCTAAGTGTCACAACGGTTTGTGAATGGTGCAAAGATGGGAGTAATTGAGGTCGAAAGCATGTTGGAAGCGATACCATACGCCACATATTTTGTTGTAAATTTCCGCTGTTATCCTTCTTCCATTTCTCGAGCTATTGAAACCCTCATGGGTACTGAAGAAATTGCTAAGGTGAGACCGCCTCTTTCTTTATTCACTTGCTTAAAAACCCGACGACATTTACATGACATTTGACTCATTTGAGATTTTATATTCAAGAAAAATTTGGATTTAATGGAAATTGGGTCGCAAATGGTTGTATATGTTGTGATAATAGATTGAAATTCCTTGAGGCCTCCACGATAGCCTTCTTTACTAATACTATTCCCATTCCTTTCTTTTCACAAATCGTGATCACATTGTTTTCGTAATTGCAGCGTTGCCTTTTTTGCAAACTCCTTCTTTTCCTTGCATTGTTAGTGTTAACAAAGTAGTCAAAACCTGGGAATCAAAATCACAAAAATTAGCTCTCTTTTGCATCCCTTAAGATCTAGCTTGTGGTTTTATTTAAGCCTTTTTTCTGTTGAAATTTTCCTGGCATAACATCACCTTGGCCACCACATACAAAAGTCGTGCGAACATAATTTCCATCATCAATTGCAACATGACCTAATGTAGTGTCTATTGGCTCATCTAAAAGCATATGTAGTTTCCTATAATATTGTTCTTTAGCTCTAGACAATTCCATTCTTTGTTTGCTAATACGTTATCCTTTATATAATGGAGATCAACTTGTACCTCATTCAACGCTGCATGCTTCCACTACCTCGATTGTTGCAAGAAACCCAAGATTATCTCCATATTAATCCTCTTGTTCCATCTTACGCTTCTTCTCAACAAGAAGAGTCAAGAGACAATCTAGCTCCTTTACTGAGACTTCCATCTAGCTTCTAATTGAAGATTGGGATAGTTAAGGGAGCTTTCAAGCCAACTCTATTTGAGTTATATACAAGGTCATGGGAAATAACAGGTCTGAAACCCATACCTATGTTGAATAATTTGAGAACTAAATAGTATTTGGTATAGAATTAGAAAAGAACAGAAAGCGAGTAAACTTCTAAAATAATCTAAACAAAACATAAGAATGAAAAATAATCTAAACAAAATATAATAATAAATAGAATTATTCCCTGCCAACAAACAGAAGACTATAAATTCATTGTCTCTAAATGATGGGAAGAATATATAGGGATACAAAATAGCAACAACAAATAAGAAGTACTAAAAGCTTTCTCATTTCTGAAAGAATGAAGTAAATCAACCAATATTAAGTACAAGTAGATAAGATAAGATAAGATAAGATAACTATATTAATGTCCAATGAATGACCACAAAATTAGGTCAATGGGACTGTAGAGTACAATGATGTCGATACAAGGGGGAGTACCAAAAGGTCTCCTATATAAAGAGCAAGAAATAAGAAATAAAGAAAGAAATACATAATGCCTGAAAACCAAAATGAAGAAAGTCCTAGACTCCAAGTGCAAAGGGCACAAGATAATGGTCCACTAAATCGCTCTCCTAATACTTGAGGTCGAATGAAAAAAAATCAAGATGGAGTGTTGTCTTGAGGGAAGGCTAGGGGAGGATTTGGAGCCTCTATAACGCCACTGCCGAGAAGAAGTGATATGTCGTTGATGACTGGGTGATCTCAACTGCCTAGTAAGAGATCTGGTTTGGTAATGACTCAGGGGTCCTTGTGCTAGGGGGATGGCCCCTCTAGCCCGCACTGATCTAGAGTCTGAGGAAACAATGTTATTAACTTGTTGCTTCGTGCCTCTTGCTGACGAGAGCACTGTAAAAAATGACGTAATCAGTTGTACGAGATCTGCTCTAGGAGGCTGGAGAATTTGTGTGTGAAGTCTCGTGGCCTCATGTATGTAAAAGGCTAGACATCTCTGGTCCGTGTATCGAAAGAAGCTAGATAAGGTCTGTATCCCTCTGAACAAGCAATGGAATCTCCCACGAATCATAGTAAATGGGGCAGTGGAAGATAAAGTGCTCCTCCGACTTAGTCTCTCAGAGGTGACACAATTGGAAAATCATGTCTAACCGTGCAATCTAATGGTCAGCCTCAATTTGCAGTTTATGAGAACCTACTTTGATCAGACCCAAGGGAATCCAAAGTGCGTGCATCTAATCGCGAAGCGTGTAATGGGGTCGAATAATGAGTCCATCTCTCAACATCATGAAGTGCTCAATATAGAAAGCCATCTTCGGACGTAACCCATCCTAAGGGTTTATCCAAATAACCTATACATATTTCCTGTAAATATCCTCTTGGATGATTTTATTCATCTCTTGTTTGGTTGGTAGGAGGTGGCCTGATGCACACAAAGAATACTTGAATGGAGGGAGTTGGTTTATCTTGATACCAATTGAAGCAAGGAGATCTGAGACTCCAACATACCAACATTAGGATTGAGCCAAAGGAGTCGCTACTAGAATGGACTCTGATGAAAGGTAGGCCAAGTATGGATATCGATCCCACCCCTTCGCTGTATTCGCAAAACCTTGAACATGGTGAAGAAGAGAGATGATACCAAACACTATCTCAAGGCAAAAGGGGTGAGCTCCAAACTCTGTAAGAATGATGGGTTGAGGCACTGTCTGCTTACATTGAATGATGCGACGAAGAAGGGTGATCTACACTCTCTCTGCAGTAGGCCAATCAGACTCTAGAAAGCTAGGACCCAAAACCTCCGAACCACATAGAAATGTGGGTCAAACAAGACTGTCCATCAGTGACATCTTGGCTGATATGTCCTAAAAATGATTCTGAAAAAATTGTCTCTAGATAAGGGCCAAGGATCCATAGCCCTTGTTGATTCGAGGCTGGAGTGTAGGCTTCAAGCTAAAGCGAGGTCTTGTGAATAGTACCCCCAGATAGGTGTATGAGTTGGTGATATCAATCTCCTCTACTCTGAAAAAGAAATGGAGGTCACAGAGGAACTTCTTCGACATGTTGAAGATAATAACCTTAGTTTTACCTAGGCTAACCATCAACTATCAAAGATCACTGAAAAGGGACAGGGCATCCAACTGCCTCTGCAATCCATCAGGGGATGGGGCTAGAAGGACCATGTCATCTGCAAACAACAAGATATAAATCAAGACATGATGTAGAAGGCAACCATCACCGTCCTAGATGTGTTCACGCAAGAAGGACTCCAGCTCGTCAATATAGATCCCAAATAGTGTGGGGACAAGGGACAACCTTCTTTTACTCCAATAGTGCTCCGGATAAAATCTGATAGCCCATGTACTATGCGTAGACGACCAAGGACTGACTCATATAAGCGCATGATGGTTGACAAGAGGGTCTCTGAGATGCCAATATCTCTGAGTCTCTGGAATAATGCTTCTCTAGATACTGAGTCAAAAGCTTTTCGAAAGTATACAAAACAACAATAGACTTTCGAAGAGCAATGTTGTGCCTCCTCAATGATGGCCCTAAGTGTAAGGATGTGGTCAATAGTCTGGTGCTCAGGTCGAAATCCAACTTTTCCTCTAGCTCTTAGTTGTTTCCGCTCAAGATCCTTGGAGATTTGGAGATGGAGGGATGTAGCATATAGTTTGGAGAATGTGTGGCCCACCATGATAATCCTATAATTGTTGGGATCTGAGCTGGGCCTCGATTTGTGTATCGGGTGAATGATGTGCTGAGACCATGTTGATGGGAAACCTGTACATACCACATGGTTGAAGAGATCAACCAAGTAGGGAGCTAGAGCACGAAGACCATGTTTAAGGAACTCTGCCTAGAAACCATCCTCATTTTCTTCTTTGCTATTGTTCATCACCCAAACGGCCTCTCTGATGTCACTATCATAGAATACAAAACTTAAAGAGGGCAGAGAGGTCACCTGAATCTCGGGTTGCCCTAGGATGTCATAGAGGGTGTACACATGCGAGAACATGGGCTGGGGGTTAAGGTTAGAGGGGAGGGGAGAGTGGCGGGGGAGGACAGTATGCTAGAATATTTTAGGGGAGTGAGCAAGAGAGGTACAGGAGTCACGTCTTCTCTAGGAGAAAAAGAGATGTTTCTTGCAACGGAGGAGGTGACGATATGAGGCTTTGATATTGGGGTAGGAGTAGTGAGTATGGATGAATGCATGTTGAAGCTAGCGGTGGAGAGCTTTTCATTCCTCATCATACCATCGATTCATATGGAAATAGGGTTTATGAGAGTTGGAAGTGGGACGACGAGAGTGGGGGTAGGACTTAAGGGCAACATCCAAAATGATGGATGAGAGATAGTTGTACTTGGTCGATGCGGAGTCAAATAGTGAGAATTTTTCCATGGAGGGGAGCATCTGGTGTAGGTGGGAAGAGAAGATGTCTAGGTCACCCTCATCAAAATGAAAAGTAGTACGTGGTGAGCCCTTAGGGGGAGGTGGGGTTGTCAGCACGAAGAGAGAAAGAAAGAAGAGCATTTTCAGCTAAGGGGATGGGGGAAACAAAAAAGTGATGAATGAAGGGGAGGAGGTTTTGGCTAGAGAGGAAATAATCAACAACGCTTGCTTCTCCACCATGAGGTCGACATGTGAAAAAGCAGAAGTTTGGAAAATGCGGGAGGCCATTAAGAATTAACAGCTCCTGAGATTCGCCCAAGTGTAAAAGATGTCGACCATAGGCGGTAAGGGGCCCCAATGCATCATCAGAAATCCTATGAAATCCCGTTGACTCTAGGTCGATCTCCTAGATGCAATAAACATCCTCAAACCGATTGTGAAGAGGGATCTAGAGGGCTCTAGTGCGGGAGTTGAAGTCACCTAGAAGAATAACCTCCCCAAATGTTGAATACTGGGCTATGCTGACATACAAATTGACAAAGCGGTTCTCACCAGGCCCATTATGAATGGAATATGATGGAGAAGCAGGAGGGAAGTAACAAAAAACAATGTAAGTGTCCCTGGGGAGAGGAGAGACCCCTCAAACCCGAACCCAAATAAACGTCGCAAAATCATCCGCAACCACCAAAGAAATCCTTCTCTAAAAGGAATCTCTGATGAAGCAAGAAACTCCCCTAGAACCTCTGATACCATCAGAACTCGTCGTCTTCTGCCTAGAATATGAGAACTTATGGTAACCTGTAATTTTTGGGAGAGGTCAGACAGGGCTCTCATGTGTCTCGGTGATGAATAAAATACCCGACAGTCGAAGAGCATCATATAATAGACCTGGCGATGCCTAAAAAGACCCATTCCCATTCCAACAGCTAACGGAATTGGATGCCCCTTGTTTCCTTCCCGAACGAACCTATCATTTGGAGGACCCGAAACGAGGCTTCCACCCAGGTGGAAAAGTGTCTCGAATCACTTCTTTGAGGTTCTTGATAACTGACCATTTCCCTGCCTGGTGTGTTGATGTAACCAACTCCCTCAAGCGTTTTAGCTCAACAACTTGTGTTTTAGTGAGATCTTCATCAAGGAAGATCTTACTAGGAAGTGAGAATAGTTTTTTCTTAGATCTAAGAGCCCAAAGGTGATCAGCTGTTGACCTGAACCGGAGAAAGAGAGTGGAATCGTACCCAAGCCAAGCCCTATCAAGGGTAACATCCTGGAGATCTAGTTTTTCATTGAGGAATTGGGTCCCAACCACCATAGGGTCTGAGGATGTGAGAGGCAAAGGAAGCCCTCTCACTTTAAGGATCAATCCTTGTGCTTGTCTAGTGCGTTCTTCCATGAGTTTAGATTGTACCACCTCCTCAACTGCGGCTAAAGGGGGAGCGAGGGGGGTATACCTTCCTCTAGCAACTTGTGCCCATGAGTTGATGTGTGTTTCTGTTTCTTGTTTAAAGGCCTCTTGCTGAGCTTTGATATCGTCCTATTTTCTTTTCAGATTGAGAAGTTTAGCGTGTAGAGTGTCATTAGAGGGGTGGTGGTGAACTACTTTCTCCTTGTTGTACATCAACAACTACTTCAGTGAACCATTATCACCTTCCATTACAACTACTTTTTTCTTGAGTTCATCGACCTCTCTTTTTAGTGCCTAGTTATAGGATTCAAGGGTTTCTAATCTACTAAATAGTTCTTTAAAAGCCTCGTTGTCGCATCGAAATCCATAATCGGGCAAAGGTGACGATTCTGACAAGATTTGAAAGAAGTCTTCGACACCTATGTCTATGTCGGTAGGAGGTCGTGACGGCGTAGTCACCTGCAGTTGATCCTGTTTCTGTGGTTGGGTGCCCGAGGATCCAAGCATCATGGTGTTGACATCATTAATGAAGATCTGCATCTTGAAAGTGGAATAACACTGCTGAAGACTGATCCCTACACTTCCACAAGAGCTCTTGAAGAATCTCTCATCATTGAGGAGAAAACAGAATAGAGAGACATACTAGTGCCAACAACATGGGCCGAGGCCCAAAGCAGACCTGATAATCGGTACTCGCTGAGGATTTATGACAAAAACTTTACCTGCAAACCCACAACTCTCGTCCATGCGCTTTCACGGCAAGATTCCATGCGTGAATGAGCGGCAGTCGGAAAACAATCTCCAATCACGTGAATGAGTGGTAGATGGCGGACATATCTCTGTAGAGTCAAACTAAAGACTTGCTCTACTACGTCAATTAGTCACTGTTTCGAGAGATAAAGAAGCATTGGCGAAAGATATGAGTGACCAAGAATCGAACCTTACAGTCGAAGAGAGGAGTGATCGATATGTATGCAGATTCGGAAGATGCAGATGAAATTTGATTGATGTTGGAGTAACTGGAGCTACATTAATATTTCCAATTACACCACTGACTGGATCAATGCCCTGTATCTATCTGCTAGCATGCTTTTCTGCTAGTGTGAGAAGGACGTCTCAAACTAGTTATTGCAAACAAATGAAAATTTTCCTAGTATACTTCCTGAAAGTGATACCAGTGCCCCTGGATGTAGACTTGTAGCTAGCCGTATCCCTAATCATTGTCCTGGACCCAACCTTAGACCAAAAGAAAATCGTCCAAATAAGGGAAAATTTGGAAATAGGAGTCGTGATTTTGTTGCTTCAAGTATTAAATCATTTGTAGACTCCATCTTAAAGCTGCAACACACGGAGATGGATATTTATAAAGATGCTGAAAGGTTGCGTGTTGAATCTGAGGAAAAGCGAGTAGAATTAGATCTTAGACGGACTAAGATTATCATGTATACTGAGTTACAAATTGCTAAAGTACTTTCTTGCAAGAATCACAGAAGAAAACCAACTTATTTTACTTCTCTAGTTCATTTGACCACTGCTACTATTAACTCTTTATCTTTAGATACTGTGGTTCTAGTAAATTTCACTGATGTTAGTAGGCAGAATGTGCAGTCTGTTTTCCCTAGAAACAAGTACATTTTTTATCATTTGTCTTTTCTGCAACCCTAGGGACAGATGATGGCCATCAATATGGGATCATAGAAGTGGCGCTTTGGTGGATTGAGGGTTGATTATGTTTGCTCTCACCAATGTATATATGGTGTATGAATCTGAGCCAAATATCTGCATAAATGTCAAAATATGCTAGAAGATTCTAACAAATCATCAAAAACACTTCTTATGGTTGTAAACACTATCAGGAATATCAGATACAGATACAGAAGTATGCATCCTTTGGCAGCATTGGAATATCATCTTGTGCTGGTGCTATTTTATGTGTGTTCATTAGTAAAGACCCTATTGTTGAACAGACAGGGAAAGCAGCCAATAAATTTAAAAGACATTATAGTAAAGACCCTATTGTTGAATAGACAGTGAAAGCATCTAGACAAGTCAATTATAAAAATTTAACATCACCATTAAGCAACTTTATCAATGTACAAGGTCAATTCCTGTATTATAATTCGAATACATTTTTATATGACACGGGTAATAACAATTATAAATTTTACCTACATATAATTTATAGTATCTCATTCAAATAAGTTTTATAAGAGTATTAAGGGTCCTCCAATAAACATGTTGATTAAAGGGATGCACTAGACAATTGAGCCTGAATTAAATCTCCCTTAGCCTCCACAGCCCAAAAGGAGAGAAATTTTTTTGGTTTTCTTTGGCTACTTTCCAAAAGAAGTAGATTCAGCAAACCACAAATTTTATCTAGCACATCAATTCAGATAATCAAGTGTCATATCATAATGAAATAAATTCATGCACATAGAATAAATAAATGATCAAACACAATTCCATTTGATTCACCTCCGTGTGTCTACATTCTCTGACTATAGAAGACAAACTTGTGACCAACTACACAGTAACATACATAATAAATTAAGGTTTCTTTCACAAGTTCCAAACCAAATACACAGCAAAAACCTAAATCATCATGCACAAATCATACGGATCGTCATCTTTTTGAATTGCCATTTCTCTACATGAAAGTTCCCATATAGATGACGATTGCCCTCTATAGGTTTCTATCTAATAGAAATGACTCCAGGTAGTTGTTTGTAAGAGTGGTTCTATAATGATATGATTTGGGAACTATAATAGGATTAGAAGTCCTTGTAGAATATAGTTTCAGAAGTACCATGATGAGATATTCATAATAACTCTTGTCATGCTCCAAAATACCATATCAAATTATCATATTTAGAAACCGTCTCTGGGACTGCATAGTCAATTGGAATATTGTTATATGCAGAGACAAATTTCATGTCTCCATTCATTTCCTGGCAATTATGTATAAAAGTTTGATCGTAGACCCTTCTTTGATCAAGGTTTAATCCCTCTCTCATTTCCAGATGGATGTTTGAACCAAAATTGTAATCATTGTTTCCAGCAATGACTCCTTGCCCAAAGAAGTTATCATCAGGTGTAATTTTGAAAATTTCCCCACCCTGTGAAGCAGGGTGTATTTTCACTTCAAGCCGATTGTGATAATTCATCATCTTAAGGTTCCCTAGCGTTGATGTCTTATTCTGATGCAAAGCATCATATAAGAAAGTAATTCATTGATAGGCTGTTGATTACCAGTTGGAATTGCTGAATTTGTAGTGCCAAGAGGATTAATATTCACATTACCATTGGATGTTGTTTGTCCTAACTTCTCAGATGGAAAAATACCCACCTTTCCTTGAACATGTAGTTGGTTAGGCTGCCCTGTAGATATACAAAATAATGATTTAATCTCTTGAGGTTTTGGTCTCTGATATCCCATGTCTTGCAAATCTGTTCTATATGCACAAGTAGATTGATGGGAATTTCTTAAGATTTGATATGAAAATTCAAGTTGGCGCTCATGATATGGGCACTGTTCATGTGGATATGTATATACCTTTTGATCTTCCAATGGAGATTCCTGTGGTAACTTTATTTTTATGATAAAATCTGCATTATCTCCTACCTGGAAAGTTGAAACTCCCTCATTTGAAATACCTACATTGAAATGGTCAAAGTCTTGTGGTTTGCATTCCTGTACCTTGGAACTTAAGATATCCAAGTCTTTTGGTTTGCAATCCTGCACATCAGCATTTGTATAAATAGAGTTTGGATCATCTTCAAAGCCTTCAACATCATACTCGATGCCGCTGCTTGATGTCAGAGACCCAGCATGTGTAGTCACTGCAACACTGGTCGGTGGACAAGCATTAGGGTTTTTCTGGCGAGCCAATGCTTCCTCTTGGTTAACAATTGCTAGCCAAGTTGCACTTTATTTAGCTGTCATCTTCTCCCGCAAGCACTTTGACTGCCTAACAAGTTTGTGAATTTTCGCTATATCAGGTGACATATGATAACAGCAGTAAGAACCCCACCTTCCAAGCCTTTTTTAGATCATGATGATTTTTATAAGGCAGAGGCCCTTGTCCTTTTGGCAAGCCTAATTGTGGCCACCAATCCTCATTAGTAGTAGGCCACCAAGGAGGACAAATACCCTTTTCTAAAGGATACCTCCGCTGAGGCAGATCATAGTGCTACATAAAAGCAAAAAGAATAAACCCAAAGTGGTGCCCTAAAGTTCCTGAAGAGTATGAGGGGTAGGAGCCATAACCATGTTACTCTCATTTGCTCCAGGTGCTGCACGTTCTGCTTGATATTTGGTGATTGCAGCAAGGCCATTTCTGTCAAATCTGACCTTCTCCTTCCACCATGCTCTAATATTGTCAGAGGCTCCACTTACAGGCTTCCCTTTTTTAGGAATGATGCCATATAAAAAACCTTGTGCTTTGCAAACTTCCATCATTTTCAACATGTACTTCAGTATACCATCCTCTGCCTGAGACATATTTTTCCTTTGGGCTTGTTCTTGTGACTGTCTCTGTTTTGCTATGTCACTGTGATATTTTCCCTTCCATTACTCCTTAATGCGCCTAAGCCGGATGAAATCCTTCCACATCTGATTCTCAAGCTCATCCACATCAATGCACATTTAAACATTGTGAAGATCTGATGCACATGATGCAGTTTTCCTGCAGGAGTAGAGATCAACTCTGATGAAGTGCAGGAAGATGATGCACAAAATCCAGTGCAATGCAAGGTGTTCTATTTTATCTTTTACCCCATCCACCCTCAACTGTCTATACTTACTTTTGTTTCCAGGATGTTGGCATTCATTACTCTGTGCAAACCTCTCTTAAAAAATATGGAGAAAATCATTGTGGGCAGCAATTCCAAGCTCTCTGTGCATACTCTACATCACACAAAATCCTTCCAAGACAAGGGATGAATAATTTTTTTTTTTTCTATATTACCATTCATGTTTTCCATTTATTTTAATTTCGCAAGGTTTGGCAGTTGGAGTCTTATTACATGTTCAAATCTGTCAGCACTATCAAACATAAAAGTTAATTGTGGAATTTGGTCTGCCCATCACCTCCCATGCATGTGGATCATTTCCCCACTCTTGTTGAAGTTCCATTGAATGGTGCTTGTCATGATGGTATTACGAAGTAAACTGATGCTTGTAACATATGCTTCAGTTATTGATATTCTTTAGCATACATTAGCCAGCTGAGATAGATTTATACTATATAAAAAAACATATTAATACAAATTAACATCATCCTAATACTTGCAACGGGATGTGGTTTAGTGTGAGGGATGGGAGGGCAACATGAAAACAACCCAAGTTCAAACCTCGACAAGTGTAGAGCCCTTATGTGCATGTGTGAGGGAAGTTGTTTTCCCTCCCAGAGTTGGCTTCACTTCATCAACAAAGGGCCTTAGCAGAAGTTAGACTTGTGTTAAGTAATGGGATACTTTATCTCTATTATTATATAGCTTAGATGTATAGTTTAAAAAAAATATAAATACATATATTGCATCTAATAAAAGACTATATTATTCTGATTTTATATATTAGTTGACATACACAGTGCACACACACATATAATTGTATATGTTAGTTGATATATATATATATATATATATATATATATATATATATATATATAGAGTTCAGTTTCACATAAGTCAGCCATAGAGGTAAATTAAATTGCTTATAGAGGTCAATTAAATTCTTAGATTAACAGGTTTTTTATATGCTCTCAGTAACTTATTTTTGTTATTTTGAGACATGGTTTAAAATTATCTTCTGCTGGTTTTCACCAATATTGTAGATGCTTTATGAGGAGCGGGGGCTCTTCCTTGAAATAGCTGACATCATTCGAGGCTTGGGGCTTATGATTGTAAAGAAAGTCATGGAAGAAAGCAGTGACAAGATTTGGGCTCGCTTTGCTGTTAAGGTAATGCCATGGTTGAAAATAAGATAATTAATTCTTAGACCTTTGATTCCATGTAAAGCTGTCTCTTGTATTTGTGTTTAGTTGCTTCAGCAGACCATAGACTTCAAGAATTTGCATTTGGATTTATAATGAGAACATGCTATGAAATTTATTTTAAGCCTACATGTGATTCTAGAGTTGGAGAAAAGCACCAGACCAAACAAATTGCTATGGCTAATGCTTAACAACTAACAATTGGAGATTGTTCTTGGGAATTTGATTGTGTAGGGTTGAATACCATGGAATACTCTATCTATCAACCTCTATATTTCACCATATGTGCTCATGTATCTTCTAACATATAGAATTCTGAAGGCACCCTAGCCTGATTTGTCATGTTGTGTAATTTGGCAGTTTCACGATATTTTTGCATAGTAGTGGCTTCTTGGATTGGAATTGAAACTCTAATGATGTAAAAAGATCAATAATTTTCTAAGAACTTCACAAAAAATTGAAAGTCATAATTTTGATCTTTACTGAGCCCTGGACATGCATGTTACTAAGGACAACTTGCACTTAGCATAAGACAGTGAAATCATTTTGGTAGACTTAGTACCCTCACTTGAAGGTGAAAATTAGAATTATGGAAGTGTAGGAAGATGCACAAGGAGAAATAATATAGCACTATATTTTATGGCTTCTCCTTAGGTACATCTGCAGGAGGTTGTGTGGAATCAGGTTAGGATGTAACACAAATTTTAAAGTGAGGAATGCAAATTTTCCACCTGGCATGCAATTTTGACACTTTGGGGTGCATTATATGTATGGAATATGATGTTTCATGGCATATAGGATAACCCTCTTCCTTATCATCCATCAGGTTTGTAATTTATGTACATGGCGTGCATTTTTTCATGCAAGGGGACATTTTGGCACTATGAAAATAATAGGTAGAAAACAAATTTGGTCTTACAGAAAGCATATTTTGGCCCATGGGAGAATAAATCAAGGTAGGAGATGGTGTTGGTGATCAATATCACTAGGTGTCCCCTCAAACATGGCATGACAAAAAATGATCATAGAGGCTAACCTGAAAAATTTTCCATTCCAAAGACCTACAAGCACGGTATTGGTGATCAAGTTTGACTTTGCCAAACTCAAAGATGACATATTGCACGGTAGGATACTTAACGGTTTGGGAACTTGTCTTTCAATGATTAATGCCCATGAGGAGGATTGTCACCTTTGACATTGTAAAAGATATTAATGTTGAGGACTGAAAATTACTTCCTTGATTACGAATGGATGAGAGTACATTGCCTTAAACAATATGGCCATGGCTTTGCATTCCAGAAGCTCATTCTTCATAAGGACATCGCCTTAAACAACATGGCTACAAATAATTTGATACAAGCTAAACTCAAAGAATATGATACAGTCCATAAGGGGGAGGATGAATGGAAATTAAGGAGATAAACTATCATTATATAAAAAAAAATCAAGGTGTGCACCCATGTATATGGTTAATTTCTCCATTTTTCTATGTTATTACACTTTTGTGGGAAAATTTTAATGAATTTCCAGAAATAGACAAACAACAATATGGATGCAATCATGAACCTCATATTACAAAATAAATCCTTGAACTTTCTTTCTCCAGTAGATATT
The DNA here is from genome assembly GCA_034641835.2 of Pinus albicaulis. Classification (NCBI taxonomy): domain Eukaryota; kingdom Viridiplantae; phylum Streptophyta; class Pinopsida; order Pinales; family Pinaceae; genus Pinus; species Pinus albicaulis. Next base: position 8,121,068 of record CM076583.1, on the reverse strand, counting down.
CAATTAGGCTCACAGGGAAATTTCCCATTAATCCATCCATGCCTTTACAATGGAGAGAGCTTTTGCGTTATGCCTTTTGTCATCCTCCTAGCCAAAATGTTTCGATGAAATGTGCTCATTCGACCAAATTCTATGGTTTGTTGTGCCACATGTATGTCTTCTCATTGGCATGCTTTTCAAGGCAGTTTCCTCACATCCACTCCCATTAGAATAACATTATCTGAAAAATCAATGGGGAGCTCTTTAAGATGTGGAGTCTCTTGATTAGAGTAGAACATGAAGGATTCTGCACTTGCCTAGGTTTAAACATGGTATGATGTACATTCTATTCCAGTGCTTTATTTGGTACACCATTCTATGCATGGATTGCATGATTTTAGGCCTAACAAATATAATTTGCAATATGTGCCAGATTTGAACCTTCTTCGTATGTTATTATCCCATCTCTTATTCATTTATTCATTGACATATTCATCCCTTTTTATTCTGGTTAGTAAATAAGCCTTTGTTAACAAAGTGGGACTACCTTTGGCCTAAATGCCATGACCAAGGTGTATCTATTTCATCAAAATTATGGAGGACATTGCCTAGGACCAAATTCCTAGGCTTAGTTATTGATGAGATATCAGACGATAACACAAATGGACAACATTAAATCACGACATCATGTTCTTAAGGGGAGATTACACTTGAGTCTCGATAATGATAGCACATTTGATTTACAACTTGATCACAACACGCTTGACAAACATATTTTGGCAGGCCTTAAGGAGAACACGAGGTAGCCCTGGGTCCATAACATGTACACAAGTGTAATCACTTCTTGATGGCGTAAGTTCAATGACTACCTCCACATGCTGGGTAAAGGCTATGTGAATGGAACTTGGTCAACAATGTTTTCCTTAAGGAGAATGAGGGTAAGCTTGGATTTGCAATATATGCACATGGTTCATCACCTCCCAATGCCATAAGTTCAATCCCTTCCTAACACCATGGGTGAAGCCTGTGAGAATGGAATGTTGACCAAAGGTGTGAAACTCCTCGCCACTAACTGCTAGTCCCAAGCCTATTGGGCATTGGTGTATTCTTCCCATATCTGGATTTTGGTTTTACATTTTTGAGAAAACTTATTTAGTTATTTCGCCTTTTCTACCAAGGGAGTCACTGCGTTGGGGGGTGCTCAAGGTTATATGACATGGTAGGATGGTAGGGTGGTTAATGAATTGTATCTATTTAGCTTTAAAACATGTTTCTCTTAGAATATTTTGATAAGAATGGCTCTCTGTTCATGAGGAGTCACATCTGGAATTTCATTGCAAGGGAGCATTTGTCCCAACTTTGTTCTTGCTAGTTACATCCTCCCCATTCTAGACTTCATGGATAATTGTGTTTACAGGTTTTGTGGCTCCCATGATACATGTCTGGTGCACTCATCATATGCAAGGACTTAAGGTCAGTTGTGGGAAAAAGCTCTGCAATTCAGTACAATAGACTATTCAACTACATCTTCTATGGATTAGGACATGTGGACAATTCAACCTATAAAGGTGATGTGATGGGTGCAGATGCAGTGGTTGCAACTTGCAAAGCCTCAGGTGTGGACAATTCAACCTAAAAATATAATGTGATGGGTGTAGCTGCAGTGGTTGTAAAGCCTCAGGAGTTGTTTGTGGGTTGCCATGACTCATGAGGGATGAATTCACATTTTGTGCCCATTTATTTCCATACGTCCCTCATTAAGTACTGGTTTAAGACTCAAGACTATGTTCTCTAGTGATACACCTCAAATCAGAAAGTTGTATATGATATCTCCTTTTCCTTGATGCAAATATTTTAACTCCGAACCTTGTACTTGTTCTCTGACTCAAAATTTGTCTAATATGATACAAAATGTTAAGTCATGTTGAAGATGGATTTTATTACTATAATTTTTAAAATTTAGAACAATATCTTCATAGTTGCAATCTGATTTTCTGCAAGATTTTGTAATAATATCTTCATAGTTTCAATTTGATTTTCTGCAAGATTTTTGCAATAATATCTTCATAGTTGCAATCTGATTTTCTGCAAGATTTTTGCAATAATATCCTCATAGTTGCAATCTGATTTTCTGCAAGATTTTTGTTGAAATATGACCTTGGTAATTTTAGTGTATTTTCATATGTTTAAGAGAATAAGTAAAATGCTTTAAATTTTGATTCAACCAATCAAAATTCTGCCATATCTACAAATATAATAGTTGGTTAATGAGAACCTTATCATTTTCTTTTTTGGATTCATGTTTTTCGTCTTTTCAATGATTGAAGTAGGAAGGCATTAATAATTTAATTATAGTTTTCATTATTGGCTCATGTTATTTGGGACATGCAGGTCACATTTTAACATCATACTCACAATAAATCTCGAATGATGAAGTGGCTGAGCAAGCCTTTTAAAGGTTCAAGTCACAAAGTGTCAGATGGACACTACGTAGGGGTGCATTTGGAAATGATAACGTAACTTGGCATGTGGCCTCTAATGCCACGGTAATCTCTAATTCATCAGCGTGTATTGTCTTTTAAACTTCAATATTCTATTTGTTAGCTCTAAAAAAGTTATCGTCATGCTAGTGATTAATTTGAAACTATATTTTAGTGGAAAAATTCACTGTTTTTTGGTGGAATAGTTCATAATTTATTTTGATTTTTTTTTTCAAGTGTACTAGTCATGATGATAAATGTGTGGTTTACTTCAGAGGGTTCTCAGTTATTTCTAGATACGCTTTTCATAATTTTCTTTGAATACTCCTCTAGTACTTTACCTTCATATTTTATCCCCTGCACAATTGCTTCTGAGGTCCATCTTGTTATGTTTATTGGCTGTTTCTGTGGAAACATTTTCCTCAGGTTCTGCAAGGTAAATCCAAATGGAAAAAATACTATTTTACATATTGATATTTGTTCAAGACATTGTTGTGTGATACTTGAATTTCATAAATCTAGATTTCTATTCCGTTATCTATATCAATATATAAGAACAGGTTCATGGATTGTTCATATTTCTCAAACTATGGAGTTGTTCCTTTCCTATTGCATGTTATTTTATATTGTTATGTTGTGATTCAAATTTTTATTTCTTCTATCCAGTTATTCTCCTACATAGTACATGCTTTGATAGATTATATCAAAAGTCTTACCAATACGATAACTGATGAAAAGAGATCTTGGGGTATCGCCAAAATCCCTTTTCATGTAGAAATTTCGAACCTGGACCTGTGGGTTATGGCCCACTAAGTCCCGTCGGAAGCATTTTAGACTTTAAGCCTTTTCAAATTATAACCGTGGATCTCTATAAATATCGACCCATCCCTTTTAGGAGCTAAATAACCATCGCAATCAATATATGTGTTAAGTTTTAAAAACCTCGCAGCCACACATAATACAATTACACGGGACTGTATGGATTTAAAATAATTACAGTCGTTTCTATAAACATCGGCAATCGGCAATACAATTCTCAAAATATTTGTGATCTCCATATCCCGACGCGATGTTAATCTCTGTCGCTCCGATCCGATACAATCCCTGTAATTCCGATCCGATTCAATCAGAAATCGGAAATCGGCATTTACAACAATCGACAGTCGGGAATTACAATGCGATTGATTGTCAACCGAACTCTCCAATCCCAATTCCATATCAATCAATGTTTAGTATAACATTTCACATCCACCGATGCAATACCAATCGGCGATTGCTATTGAAGTGTTATGATATTTCTCGGGTTCGATCTAACTTCGAACAAGAGCTTATAAAATTTCATGCCCGCGATCTATTGCAATGTGAACATCTCTCGGTCCGATCCGGCATCTCACTGTTCAAGAACCTTCGACTGTATTTATTCAACAGAGCCTTCCTGCATTTCAAGATTATAATCGACCTCTATATATAACAGTTAAACGATATTTAGATCGCCATCGATCCTGAAGTGATCGATGGTCGATCAACAAGATTGCAACACAAGATTTAGTTCAATTGTAGAACACACACAGGCGTACACAACACTAAAACCAGTTTTCATATATTATACAAAACAATTACAGGCTAAGGCGTTTTAGCCTTAGAAACAAGCTCAATTCCGATTACATCTTGCTCACTCCCAAACGCCTACCTATCACTCTCTATCACATTAGATTTATATAAGAAGCGTTAGATAGAAAGGATCAATCAGATCCTTTCCTTATTTTTCTCCAACGAAAGCTTTCCATAATACATGCATGGCTATTAACAATAGTAAGTCTATCGAGACATATCCGCTTTAAATCCACTTTAAATATCTTTTAAAACAGATATTCCCTAATTTTTTCCCTCGATTCAGCTCCTCTGATCCACGTACTCCTCGCTCCGCTTCGAATTCCTCTTTTGATTAAGGGGCGTTAGATGCTCCTGCATCAATAACGTTGATTGTTGTATGTGGAAATTTTTGTTTGGGATGGTCCATTACAGAATCAATATGAGGAGCTGGATCATGTAATTACACTTTATCTTCATGAAGAACTAACCAAACCAGATGGTATATGATGGAAATTTCATTTTTTTTTACAGGTACTTTTAGTTTAATTATATCATTTAGCTCGATGCTTTTCATATATTCAACTGAAATTTTGTTGCTTAACAAGACTTTGTCATTTACATGTTTTAGTGAAACTATTTATGGTTTGATACTCTCATACAACCTTTATCAAGTTACATGCACTCTCATTAGAAAAAAACAAGAGAATTTTGCTTGCCATGACTATCTTTATTTGTCATTGTTGACTTAAGAAAGTCTTTTAGCTAAGAAACTAGTTTCAAGGTTATCGCATAACTTGTCATATAAATTGAACTGAAGTTATATCCAAAATGTTAAATTGTAAACTACTTAGCTGGTTTTAGGCTTTCCATTTAAAATCTACTTCAATTTGAACTTTGAACAAGTTTAGGACACTGAATTCTTTCAGTTTTCTTGGTTCTTATTCCTTTGATGTATCTTTGCACATTTAGGGGCAATTGCTAGTTTAAAGTATAATTCTTTAAAGGGTGCTAGCTCAATGGAAGAGCACCTGCTTTACAAGCAGGAGGTTGGTGATTCGATTCCATCGTGCCCTGATATTCATAGCGAATGAAGAAGATCAATTTTTGGTGACGGATGCTCTTTTGACCATCACCAATGAGCTTATGGTGACATTTTTCGACCCTCACCAAAATATGAAGTGGTGATGGTCAACGAACGCCACCATATATACGCATCAATAGTGACGACCATTAAAGGTCTGTCACCATAAATCATTGTTGTTGATATGAAATGGCGAGGGTCACTTTTTGTCATTATAGTCATTATTCATGACGGACCTTGATGTCACCAATGAGTTTATGGTGACGGTCAATGAACGTCACCATATATATGCACCAATAGTGACGACCATGAAAGGTCCATCACAAAAAATATTTGTTGTTCATATGAAATGGTGACGGTCACTATCCATAATTATAATTAATATTCGTGACAGACCTTGAATGTCACCACAACACATACTTTCGGCGACGCCACCTTTGGTGACGTTCACTTTTTTGGTGACGGAGGCTATTTTCTGTCACCATTGCTCATATGAAATGGTGACGGTCACTATCCATCACTATAAATCATTATTGGTGACAGACCTTGAATTTCACCACAACACCTATACTTTCGGCGACGCCACCTTTGGTGACGTTCAATTTTTGGTGACGAAGGCTCTTTTGACCCTCACTAATGAGCTTATGGTGACCATTTTCGCCCCTCACCAATGTGCTTTTTTCTTGTAGTGATGTGTTCCTATATATACACCTGTTCTACATTCATTTTGGAGAAAAATATTTTCAGTCGTCTCGGAAATAGAAGTGTGGAGTTATGGGAAGAGCTTCAGTGCGGATTTTTGAAGAGTTTCAGGAAATTTTAATATACATACACTCTTGTGGTATCTTAGTGCAATAACGTGCTGCAATATTCTAGAACAGAAGTGCATATTATAGGATGAGTTTCAATGATGTGTTTCAGGTCTGGTTAAGATACACCTTGTGGTATCTAAGTATTATATATGCTGCAGTGTACTAAAACATAGTGTTTCATATCCATGGTTAGTAATAGTGTTTCATATTTTTTTAAATGTAGAAATGTTTGACAAACATCTTTTTTTTTATAAAATGCACTAATATAATTTATTTAACTACAACCATTATATATTTTCAACTATAAATCATGCAATACTGAATTACTCTAAACTTGTGAGCTAGAAGATACTCATAATTGTTTGAATTATAAAATTGTTAAAGTGTGAAAAACACATAATTATTTTTATTGTTTTGAAATGGTGACTTACAAGTGGGTATGAATATTCTTAAAATTTAAGATGCCTTGTTTGTGAGAGCACACAATCAATATTTTAATTTATATAACTACATTGATTATAAAATTCCAATCATAAACTATGAAAACAATGAATTATTTCTAACTTGTAGGGTTTGAGAAACATATAATTTTTTTTATTTATAAAATTGCCTAGTATTGAAAACACATAATTATATTAATTATTTTGAAATGGCCCTTACAAGTTGATATGAATATTCCTAAACTTTAATTTAAAATTCCATAATTCATGAGTGTGAAGGAATTTATGAATGGTTCCATTTTAATTTATAATTACATTAATTATAATTTTTTAATTGTAAATAATGAAATAATGAAACACATTTTTTTCAATTATAAAATTGTTAAATATGAAATCTTAAAATGGTCAATTATAAAATTGTTAAATATGAAATAATGAAACACATTTTTTACATTTTTTTCAATTATAAAATTGTTAAATCTGAAATAATGAAACATATTTTTTTGAATTATAAAATTGTTAAATATGAAATTGTAAAATGGTCAATTATAAAATTGTTAAATATGAAATTGTAAAATGGTCAATTATAAAATTGTTAAATACGAAAGTGTAAAATGGTCCGGGGTAGGAATATTCTTAAAATTTTCATTCAAGATTCTTGGTTGGTTCATGCATGCCTGTGTCTAAAATGAAGCTTTTGTTTGTTTATCAGCGTCGCAGGAAAGCACCATGATGGTTGACTTCACTCAGGTTATCCTGCGCACCCAACATGTTTTTATTAACAAAAAGTCTTAAAACTGTATTTTTTGCATTCTATTTATATTGAAAATTTGTATTTTTTTGTCATATCGTTCAAAATATTGCTTTTTATCGATAATTATTTGATGTGAATTGAAAAATTAATTAGAAATACATAAACTTGTAGAAAATATAAACTTTATAATATTGACCCTTTTTTCATTTTTTATCTATGTGAAAAAGTGAAGATATCATTACAAATATTTATTTTAAAAAATAATTTTTTTTCTTTTTAAAACACAAGTACATAAATGCACTTAAAAATAAACATCTCATGGAAGAGGAAGTCATTAGAAAATGTATAGTGTCAAAATCAATCCTCTAAAAAAATGTTGGTGATCATACGCCACCACTATCCAAAATCGACATAAAAAGCATCACAAAAAAAATAAAAGAAAAAAAAAAAAAAAAAAAAAAAAAATCAAAGTGCCAAAGTGCCAAAATCACCACTTTTCAAAATCGGGTGTTTTTCTTGCTTCGTTAAAAAGTAGGTACCAGTGCAGTTACCTATTTCTTCGATAATAGTGTTTCACCTGTAACGTTGGGAGAAGTGTGAAGAACATTTCCCAAGTGACCACTAAGTGAAGAAATATGTTATTTCCCCACGTAGGATAAATAAACCACGGTGAGATGGGCATTTACAAACCAAACGAAAAATAAAGAAACATAACCAAGTATATACGAAGGACAGAGAGAAATTTACCTAAGATGTCGAGTGCCAAGGTTGAATCTGTCATGGGTTTTCCATGCAACTATTAAAAACAAAAATTAGGAGCCAATCTGCAAGATTTATGAACCAATACAACCATACATTTCATGCCAAGAGAAAATGCTGAGAAATCACAGCAAAACCCTTACGTGTGAGCCAAATGACGAAGAAACGCATTGCGTAGAAAATAATCCCACAACCAAGATTCCATTTACACAAGAGACGTCATCGTGGTGGATTCAAGCTATCTTGGCACCATGGTTTCAATGTGCAGGTCTCTGCTAATGGCAGCATAACTTCCTCAAGTCTTGACTTCCGCAATTGAGTGAGTGAAAATTTGAAATGAGGTAAAGGAAGAGTAGGTAAACACTTAGGGTTTTCATGATGCTTATGGACCGTAGATCCTCCTCCCATTGATCTCGGTCGTCCCTCCATGGTATAAAAAAGTGCAAAGATCATGTGAGGAGGACATACTAGCACATGGCCTCTAAAAAATGGCTAGGTTTGGGTGAGAAATGTAATGAGGAGAGGACAATACATTATGTGCGTAATAAGGCAGGTGTTAAACCTTAGTTTAAGACATGGTTGGTTCATGCATGCCTGTGGCTAAAATGAAGCTTTTGTTTGTTTATCAGCATCGCAGGAAAGCACCATGATGGTTGACTTCACTCAGGTTATGCTGCCCACCCAACATGTTTTTTTAACAAAAAGTCTTAAAACTGTATTTTTTGCATTCTATTTATATTGAAAATTTGTATTTTTTTGTCATATCGTTCAAAATATTGCTTTTTAGCGATAATTATTTGATGTGCATTGAAAAATTAATTAGCCATACATAAAATTGTAGAAAATATAAACTTTATAATATTGAACCTTTTTTCATTTTTTATCTATGTGAAAAAGTGAAGATATCATTACAAATCTTTATTTTAAAAAATCATTTTTTATTTTAAACACAAGTACATAAATGCGCTTAAAAATAAACATCTCACGTAAGAGGAAGTCATTAGAAAATGTATAGTGTCAAAATCAATCCTCTAAAAAATTGTTGGTCATCATACACCACCACTATTCAAAATCGACATAAAAAACATCCCAAAAATTAAAAATAAAAATAAAAAAATAAAATAAAATGCCAAAAAAATGCTAAAAAAATGATTCTACATCACCACTTTTCAAAATCGGGTGTTTTTCTTGCTACGTTAAAAAGTAGGTACCATTGCAGTTACCTATTTCATCCGTAACAATGTTTCACCTGTAACGTTGGGAGAAGGGTGAAGAACATTTCCCAAGTGACCACTAAGTGAAGACATATGTTATTTCCCCACGTAGGATAAAAAAACCACGGTGAGATGGGCATTTACAAACCAAACGAAAAATAAAGAAACATAACCAAGTATATGTTGAACCCTTAATTAAAATGAGAGAGGTGGGGGGGGGGGGTGAATCAATTTAATTCATTCATGGTCTTTTAAAATTTTTCATTAAACCTTATTTACACCTTCATTTCATGTCCAACTTAATATGTGAGTAATCTTAGAATGTGAGCAGCAAGTATTAATATAATATAACAGTAGACTTAATATGAGAGCAACAGGTATTAAGCAGATGATATAAATAAGATCAACACATAAACATCATGCACAGAGACACCAGATATAAGTGAAAACCAATAAAGGGAGAAAAACACATCTTATTATTATTGTGATGCAAAGGCAAGCTCGAACTCCCTCTCACCATTGTTTTTCTGCAGGCACCAACCTACAGGAGGCTCCAACCTTAATTCTGCAAGCTACAACTTGCAAGGAAGCACTAACTCCCTTCAATTTTCTGCAGGCACCAACCTACAGGAGGCTCCAACCTCAGTCAGCTACAACTGACGGCTATCAAGCTGCAACTTGATAGGGAAGCTCCAACTTCCTCAATTTATCAAACTGAATGTTTGTTGATTTACCTCAGATATCATCTCTGTTCTGTAGCATCTCTTTCTACTCTTCTTTTCTTAATCTTCTCTGCCTCACTCTTCTATACTTTGCATTCTCTATATTTTCTCTCTCTAACCTCTCTTATGCATATCCAGTTGATATTATATATAGAGTTCCTCACATGACTGTTTGTATTTCACAAATAATTTGGAATGAACAGTCATGACTCTTTGGCTTCTATCTTCTCATTCCTTTTATCTACTCATTCAGTAAATATAACTGTAGGTATCAATTTAACATTACAGTGGGATATTTTTTCTCTTCTGGAGACTTACCAATGCATCACAACAATATAAATGAAAATTATTTACATTCAATTACAATAGGATCTCCAGCTCACTCATTCAGCCTTTTGGATTGTTGCGCACTTGTCTTTTCTTTGACTGTGTCTTTGTCCCTTTCAGCTCTGTTTGTTTCTGTATTCAATGTCACAGAGTAACGACTATCTGTCATATATATGTAACTGCTGACTTTAAATCTAGGAAAATTCCAACCCTTTACACACAGCAAGGGTTTTGTTGATGTGTTGAGTTCCGCAAGCGGAACATACATACACCACGGCCTTTGTTTTATGGCCCGATGTGATTGCGCACATCGCAATCGTTTTATATTAACAATCGCCCTCCACCTTAAGCTGAGGCCCATGGGTCCACTATAGCAAATCACATTATGTATTGGCCGCTTTATATTTATATATTGTGATCAAATGTTTTAAAACCTTAGATAAGCCTTTGGTCTTATGTTACGATCCAATCCACAATAAATCGAATCAAAAAATCTAATATTTGAAAGGATCGGGCCCATTTTCCATGCTTTCCGATGCTATAAACTACTTCTCAACTTCTTTCGATTGCGATTTATCGCAATCGCAATTTCCATTTGAATGTACCGACATTCCAATGCTTCGAAGCTCTGATTGCGATTACTCTGATGCGATGCGATTAATCGCAATTGCAAATTCCATTTGCATGTGTCAATGCCCTGTATTAACTCTGATTGCGATTACTCTGGTGCGATGCAATTAATCGCAATCGCAAATTCCATTTGCATGTGCCGATGCCCTGTATTAACTTCGATTGCGATTACTCTGATGCGATGCGATTAATCGCAATTGCAAATTCCATTTGCATGTTCCGATGCCCTGCATTAACTCCGATTGCGATTAATCACAATCGCAACTTTTAGTTGCAAGTGATCCGCTGCCAATTTTTCTCCGATGTGATTGGGAAAGGGTCCCACCTTGTGGTACTTTGGTTCTTTGTTTATCATAAAGCGCTCCACTTATAAATATATATATTAATGCTTTGAACCTTTGTTTATATGATCCAGGCTTCATCACAATCGCAATTCTTTGTTTATATATGTTCCCACACATATCAATTACGGTTTATAAACCCATTGGGTCCGGGCTTCATCGCAATCACAATTCTTTGTTTATATATGTTCCGCTGTCAATTTTCCGATGCGATTGGGAAAGGGTCCCACCATATAAGGCTTTGATACTTTTGGCTCTTTGTCCATTAAAGCGCTCCATTACAAATTTATATATATATATATAGATATATCCTTCGGCTTGGGTTTTGATTCTCAGACTAAGGTTTTATATATATGCATACATTGCTGCTTGGGTTATGATTCCCGAAATTATATATATGTATCCTTCCGCCTGGGTTATGGTTCTCGGAATTTATGTTTAGTGTTTCTACCAGCTCGGTAGTGATTCTCGGAATAACGGCTCTGCCTCTGCCTCTGCCTTTGCTGCTTCTGTCGCTCGACCTCTGCCTCTACTGTTGTGATAACGGCTCTACCTCTACCTCTGCCTCTGATAACGGCTCAGCCTCTATATTCGCTGCCTCTGCCTCTGCCTGTCTCCTTTTCTTCCTTCGTTCGCTTCTTTGCTGCCTCCATTGTCTGTCTCTGTCTATGCTACCTCCATTGCCATCAATGACAATATTTCCAACAGTGTCCCCCTTTGGCATTGATGGCAATATACTTCCTCTGTTTGCTTGTTAGGATCCTTTCTCCTATTGCTTGCTCTTCTTTCTCCTGTTGCTTTCTCTTCCTCCCCCTTTGACATCAATGGCAAGGGGTTTGAATTCTTAGTGTAGCTTCTATTCTTTGATCCTGTGATTTTATCCTTTTTCAATATTTCGTGCATTTCCTCTTTTTGAATTTTTCTGACTTTGTACGCTACTGCTTCAACCATTGGATTAGATACACGTCAGGTTCGCTATTCTTCCATGTTCAGTTCACGTCGGGTTCACCACTCTTTCATTGCACCACTGACCCTTTTGCCTTTTTATTGTTTCTTTTATGCTGAATGTATTATTGCCATAATCCTTTTCATCGTGAGGACCTGTTTTCATGCTTCCCTTGCTGGTTGATCTCCCCCTAGGAATGATATTTTTGTTTCTGTTTTCCCCCTGAAACTGTGCTTTCTCTTCAGATTAGAGAGTAGCATCTACAAATACTACCCCTAGTCTATCTCTCAAATATTCAAATGGTTCTCTGGCAAGCGGTTTAGTAAATATATCTGCTGTCTATTCTTTTGTTGGTACATACTCCAGTTTTACTGTCTTTTTAGCAACTTGTTCTTGGAGAAAATGATACTTGATTGGGATATGTTTAGTTTTTGAGTGAAGCACAGGATTTTTAGATATACCTATAGCACTTGTATTATCACATTTGACTGAGATAGGTTCATCAATGCTTACCTTCATGTCTTGGAGGGTTTGCTTCATCCACATGACTTGTGTACAACATGCTGCTGCTGCTATATATTCTGCTTCTGCTGTAGACAGAGAGATAGATGTTTGTTTCTTGCTTAACCATGCTACCATACTTTCTCCAAGATAGAATGCACCTCCACTTGTACGTTTCCTGTCATCCACACAGCTGGCCCAATCTGCATCTATGTATGCTATCAAAGTGAAGCTTTTTCCTTTAGGATACCAAAGCCCATACTGTGTTGTTCCTTGTACATATCTAAATATTCTTTTGACTGCAAGAAGGTGATTTTGTTTAGGTGCTGCTTGATATCTAGCCACTAGTCCTACAACTAGCATGATGTCTGGTCTTGATGTTGTCAGATACAACAAACTTCCTATCATGGATCTATAGAGTTTTTGATCTATATTAGCAGATCCATCATCAGCACACAACTTGCATCCCGTGATCATGGGAATTGACACAGGTTTGCAGTCCTCCATTTTGAACTTTTCAACATTTCTTTTAAGTATTTTTCCTGTGAGATGAATGTACCTGTGTTCTTTTGCTGAATTTGAAGTCCTAAGTAGAAACTGAGCTTTCCAATCATAGACATCTCAAACTCTGTTTTCATCTCATCAGCAAACCCTTTTGCTAGTTATTCTCTATTACTTCCAAACATAATGTCATCAACATATACTACAACAATCAAGAGTTCATTTTCATGGGCTTTTATATATAGATTGCTGTCTACTCCACCTCTCTTAAAGCCTTGTTTTTGCAAGTATTTATCCAGTCTTGAGTACCAAGCACGAGGAGCCTGTTTTAGTCCATATAGAGCATTTTTCAGCCTGCACACATAGTCTTCTTTGTCTGTTAAAGAGAAACCTTCTAGTTGTTCCATGTAGACTTCTTCTTCTAGATCTCCATTAAGAAAAGCATATTTTACATCCATTTGATATAACTTGAAGTCTTGGTAGCATGCAAATGCCAGGAACATTCTGATAGCTTCCATTCTAGCTATAGTGGAAAATTTTTCATCATAATCAAGTCCTTCAATTTGTGAGTATCCTTTGCAGACCAGTCTGGCTTTATTCCTGATTACTTGTCCTTGCTCATTCATTTTATTTTTGAATACCCATTTTGAGCCTATGAAATTATTCTCAGTGGGTCTAGGAACTAATTCCCAGTTATTGTTTTTCTCAATTTGGTCTAATTCTTCATTCATAGCATTTACCCAAGACTTGTCCTTGCTGGCTTCTTCAAATTTCTTTGGCTCTATTTGTGACAACATGGCTATGTATACCTCTTCAGTTTGTTCTGTTAGCTGCCTTCTTGTTTGGACCCCTACTCTCTTGTCTCCAATGATCTGATCTCCAGGATGGTTTTTCTGAGTATATCTTGAAGGAGCTTTAGAACTTAGCTCTGTATCTTCTGTTGTCTTTCTTGTTTCCTCATCATCTTGGTTTTCTTCTTCATGGTTGTCTGATGGACTGCAGCAGTTTGTATCTCTTGTATTGTTTGGAAGTTCTTCATCAAATCTCACATCAATGCTTTCTACTATTTTTCGAAGAGTCTTGTTGTAGCACCTGTACCCTTTACTTTTGGATGCATATCCTAGAAATATCCCTTCATATGCTCTTGCATCAAATTTCCCAAGATTTTCATCATTATTCTTTATGTAACACTTGCTTCCAAAGATTCTAAAATGTTTGATTGAAGCTGGTTTTCCATGCCATAGTTCATAGGGAGTCTTGTCACTGCTTGGCCTTAAGTGAGCTTTATTAAGGATATGCACCGCTGTGTGTACTGCTTCTGCCCAGAAGGTCTGAGCAATATTACTTTCATGCATCATGGCTCTGGCTATTTGTTGTACAGACCTGTTTTGTCTCTCTGCTACTCCATTTTGCTGAGGTGTTCCTGCAATAGTAAATTGTTGCTTTATCCCATGTTCATTGCATAGGTCAGCAAAGTCATAATCTATGAATTCACCTCCTCTGTCTGATCTGATGCATTTCAGCTTGCATCCTGTTTGATTTTCTACTAATGCTTTGAAGATCTTAAATTTTTCCAGAGCTTCTGATTTATTCTTGAGAAATGCAACCCATGTCATTCTGGAGAAATCATCTATTATTAGCATGAAGTAGGATTCTCCACTTGGTGTCTTAGTTCTTACAGGTCCACACAGATCCATGTGCACAAGCTGTAGAGGTCTTCTTGTTGATAGCTCATCTTTGGTCTTGAAGGATGTGCGAGACTGTTTGCCTAATTGACATGATTTGCATATGGTATTAGAAGGCCTCTTTATTTCTGGCATCTCTCTGACAGCTTTCTTCTTGCTTAGTCTAATGATGTGATCGAAGCTGAGATGTCCCAACCTTTTATGCCATAACCATGACTCTTCTAGTTTGCTAAGATGACATGCTTCATCTTCCTCTTTCACTATGTAAACATTACTCTCTGTTCGAACTCCTTTGAGCAGAGTCTTCCCTATGGTGCTTGATCTGACTTCACAATCTTGTGCTCTAATAAGAACTTCACAACCTTTGTCACACATCTGACTGACACTCAGTAAATTTTCTTTTAGCCCATCTAAAAATAGTACATCTTGGGCCTTTCCTCTGCCATTGTCTATGCTAACTGAGCCTTTTCCCTTAATCTTACCTGATTTATCACTGCCAAAAGTAACATTGCCAGATTTCTTTTCATCAACAGTTATAAACTTTCTTCTATCTCCAGTCATGTGTTTTGAGCAGCCGCTATCCAAATACCACTGGCTTTTCAGGTCTTGAGTAGTTAGAGCCAAGTCACATTTATTCACCTTCTTTATCCACTGGAGGCACCCTTTTGTTTGGTATCTTTTGTGAGGTGATGAACTACATCTTCTTAGAGGACATTTGGAAGGTATATGTCCAACTTGATTGCATACACAACATTTGATCATAATTTTTGTAGAATTATGAGTATGAACAGAATTTATTTGATTCATAAACCTCCTTTAGGTGTTAAACATCAATCTTTGTCCATAATTTCTACACTCAATGATTTTATGGCCAAATTCCTTACAATAAAAATAGTAACCATAGAAACTATTTCCATACCTGATGTAAGGTTGTCTCTTCCATTTGTTTGCTTGAGGCAGTATCTTTAATGTTTGCATCTTTTGCTGGTTTGAATTACTGCTCCTTGCATGAAAATATGCAGCAATGTGTCCCAACTTGTGGCAAGTATAACAGGTGGCATTCCTCATAGGAGGGAAGAATCTCCTTTGATGGTTTCCAAATTTTACATACTTAGGGGTCTTAGTATTTATTACATTCTTTGCTACTAGTGGTTTCTTCTGATCTCTGTCTTCCTTATTACAGGTTTCTTCTTTTGTAGGAATTGTTTGAGTTGCTTCATCATTCTTCTTTTCTTTTGCAAAAATAATTTCTCTGTCAACCTTTTCTTTGCCTTTACTTGATTCTCCTTCATAGCCTATTCCAGTTTTTATCATAGGGGATCTTTGAGCAACCGAAATTTCATTCAACTTACTAGAGCTTGTTGTTTGAGAAGAGTTTATAACCACTTTCCTTTGAGAATTTTCTAATTTCTTCCTGAGACATACTACTTCTTCTTCCAACTTTTCTTTTTCTTGAGTTTTTTCCTTGAATTTATTAAGTAACATGTCCTCTATCTTCTTGGCTTCTTCAAGTTCTATCTTTAGCTGCATCAGGACTTCTAAACTTTGTTCTTCTTGTACATACTTGAGGAGAATGTCCTTTTGTTTTCTGCATTTCAGCTTGAGTCTATCAATCTCTTCCAGAGCACTTCTTAGCTCCCCCTCAAGGTCGACTTCACCTTCTTCTTCTTCATCTTCTAGCAGGAGACATTCAAGTTCTTCTATAGCCATTAGTAAAAATTCATAGGTTACATCTTCACTTGAGAGTCCATCTGGATCTTCAGATGTACTGCTGTCTTGTTGAGCATAGAAGGATTTTCTGCTGAACTTCTTTCCTTTCTACCAGTTCTTTGATGTGTTTTTCTCTGACTCTTAAGCCTGATTCCTTACTTTCTTGTGAGGACAATTAGCAGCATAGTGTCCAACTCTTCCACAGTTAAAGCATTTGAAAGGAATTTTAACTTTGTATTTACCTGAGCCTCTATCCAATTTCTTGACAAATTTTGCCTCTTCTTCATCCGAGCAAGAGCATTTGTCTTCCTCTTCTTCTTTCTTCTTTTTTGTTTTGAAGGCTGCCTCCCTCATACTTGGCTTCTTTTGTGGGAGCCTCATCTCATATGTTGTTAAATTTCCAAGTAGCTGGTTCATGGTTAAGTTCTCCCAATCAATTGTTTCTTCTATTGCAGACACTTTGGGATTAAACCTGGATGGAAGAGATCTTAGAATATTTTGCACAATTATTCTTTCTGGCATGGTTTCTCCAAGAGCTTTCATATTGCTAACAATTTCTGCAACTTTTAGGAAGAAGCTGTCAATGTCTTCATCCTCATTCATTTTTAAGTTCTCAAACTGGGCTCTATAGACTTGAAGTTTAGCAGTCTTTAATTTCTTGTCTCCCTCATAGATGTTCTCCAGAGTATCCCACATTTCTTTGGCAGTGTCTTTGTGCATTACTTTAATAAACTCTGCTTCACACAATCCATTCAAGATGGAATTCATGGCTTTTGCGTTAGCTACAAAATCTTGTTTGGTTTCTTTCTCTGAGTCAATTGCCTTTGGGGCATATCCATATTCCATAGCAGCCCAGAATTCTATTCCTAGAGACATTATGTATGTCCTCATTCTGATTTTCCAGAAAGCATAATTTGCACCAGTGAAAAAATGGGCTTTATTGGTTGAACATCCTTCTTTACTAGCCATCCTGAGAACCTAGGATCTCCTTTCAGTTGTTAAACTTGTACAAAGTAACCCGCTCTGATACCAATTGTTGAACCCTTCATTAAACTAAGAGGGGGGGGGGGGGTGAATCAGTTTAATTCATTCATGGTCTTTTAAAACTTTTCATTAAACCTTATTTACACCTTCATTTCATGTCCAACTTAATATGTGAGTAATATTATAATGTGAGCAGCAAGTATTAATATAATATAACAGTAGACTTAATATGAGAGCAGCAGGTATTAAGCAGATGATATAAATCAGATCAACACATAAAAATCATGCACAGAGACACCAGATATAAGTGGAAACCCATAAAGGGAGAAAACCACATCTTATTATTTTTGTGATGCAAAGGCAAGCTCCAACTCCCTCTCACCACCGTTTTTCTGCAGGCACCAACCTACAGGAGGCTCCAACCTCAATTCTGCAAGCTACAACTTGCAAGGAAGCACCAACTCCCTTCAATTTTCTGCAGGCACCAACCTACAGGAGGCTCCAACCTCAGTCAGCTACAACTGACGGCTATCAAGCTACAACTTGATAGGGAAGCTCCAACTTCCTCAATTTATCAAACTGAATGTTTGCTGATTTACCTCAGATATCAGCTCTGTTCTGTAGCATCTCTTTCTGCTCTTCTTTTCTTAATCTTCTCTGCCTCACTCTTCTATACTCTGCATTCTCTATATTTACTCTCTCTAACCCCTTTTATGCATATCCAATTGATATTATTTATAGAGTTCCTCACATGACTGTTTGTATTTCACAAAGAATTTTGAGTGAACAATCATGACTCTTTGGCTTCTGTCTTCTCATTCCTTTTATCTGCTCATTCAAAAAATATAACTGTAGGTATCAATTTAACATTACAGTGGGATATTTGCTCTCTTCTAGAGACTTGCCAATGCATCACAACAATATAAATTAAAATTATTTACATTCAATTACAACAAGATCTCAAAATTTCCTTTGATTGTCATATCATATTCTTTTTTGACTATGTCTTTGTCCTCTTCGGCTCATGAGCTCTCTATTCAATGTCAGCGAGTAACGGATATCCGTCATATATATGTAACCGTCCAGCAACTGGGCACCCAACCCAAGTCACTAACACAACAAGTGTCTTGTTGATGTGGTGAGTTCCGCAAGCGGAACATACATACACCATGGCCTTTGTTTTATAGCCCAATGCGATTGCGCACATCGCAATCGTTTTATATTAACAATCGCCCTCCACCTTAATCCGAGTCCTGTGGGTCCACTATAATAAATCACATTATGTATTGGTCGCTTTATATTTATATATTGCAATCAAATACTGTAAAACCTTAGATAAGCCTTTGGTCTTATATTATGATCCAATCCACAATAAATCGAATCACAAACTCTAATATTTGAAAGGATCGGGCCCACTTTCCATGCTTTCCGATGCTATATACTACTTCTCGACTTCTTTCGATTGCGATTGATCGCAATCGCAATTTCCATTTGAACGTACCGACATTACAATTCTCCGAAGCTCTGATTGCGATTACTCTGATGCGATGTGATTAATCGCAATCGAAAATTCCATTTGCATGTGCCGATGCCCTATATTAACTCCGATTGCAATTACTTTGGTACGATGCGATTAATCGCAATCAAAAATTCCATTTGCATGTGCCGATGCCCTATATTAACTCTGATTGTGATTACTCTAATGAGATGCGACTAATTGCAATCGCAAATTCCATTTTCATGCTCCGATGCCTTGCATTAACTCCGATTATGATTAATCGCAACCGCAACTTTTAGTTGCAAGTGATCCGCTGCCAGTTTTTCTCCGATGCGATTGGGAAAGGGTCCCACCTTATGGTACTTTGGTTCTTTGTTTATCATAAAGTGCTCCAATTATAAATATATATATTTATGCTTTGAACCCTTGTTTATATGATCTGGGCTTCATCGAAATCACAATTCTTTGTTTATATATGTTCCGACACATATCAATTACGGTTTATAAACCCATCGGGTTTGGGCTTCATCGCAATCGCAATTCTTTGTTTATATATGTTCCGCTGTCAATTTTCCGATGCAATTGGGAAAGGGTCCCACCATATAAGGCTTTTATACCTTTGGCTCTTTGTCCATTAAAGCGCTCCATTACAAATTTATATATATATATATCCTCCGGCTTGGGTTTTGATTCTCGGAATAAGGTTTTATATATATGCATACATTGCCACTTGGGTTATGATTCCCGGAATTATATATATGTATCCTTCCGCTTGGGTTATGGTTCCTGGAATTTATGTTTAGTGTTTCTACCAGCTGGGTATTGATTCTCGGAATAACGTCTCTGCCTCTGCCTCTGCTTTTGCTGCTTCTGTCGCTCGACCTCTGCCTCTACTACTGTGATAACGGCTCTGCCCCTGCCTCTGCCTCTGATAACGGCTCTGCCTCTATATTCACTGCCTCTGCCTCTGCCTGTCTCCTTTGCTTCCTTCATTCGCTTCTTTGTTGCCTTCATTGTCTGTCTCTGTCTTTGCTGCCTCCATTGCCATCAATGACAATATTTCCAACAATATATACCAAGGACAGAGAGAAATTTACCTAAGATGTCGAGTGCCGAGGTTGAATCTGTCATGGGTTTTCCATGCAACTATTAAAAAAAAAAATTAGGAGCCAATCTGCAAGATTTATGAACCAATACAACCATACATTTCATGCCAAGAGAAAATGTTGAGAAATCATAGCAAAACCCTTATGTGTGAGCCAAATGACGAAGAAACGCATTGCGTAGAAAATAATCCCACAACCAAGATTCCATTGACACAAGAGACGTCATCGTGGTGGATTCAAGCTATCATGGCACCATGGTTTCAATGTGCAGGTATCTGCTAATGGCAGCATAACTCCCTCAAGTCGTGACTTACGCAACTGAGTGAGTGAAAATTTGAAAGGAGGTAAAGGAAGAGTAGGTAAATGCTTAGGGTTTTCATGATGCTTATGGACCATAGATCCTCCTCCCATCGATCTCGGTCAGTCCTCCATGGTATAGAAAAGTGAAAATGTCATGTGAGGAGGACATACTAGCACATGGCCTCTAAAAAATGGCTAGGTCTGGGTGAGAAATGTCAGGAGGGGAGGACAATAAATTATGTGCGTAATAAGGCAGGTGTTAAACCTTAGTTTAAGACATAAGAAAACTATATGATTATGGTAGTAGGCAGGGATATAATTTCCAAGCCTTTGTATCAAACCATCGGAGGACTATATGTATATTAAATATTTGGAGTAAGGGTATAGAGTAGGGAGAGTTAATATAGGTAATGGTATGGTAAAATTACTAAACTAGAGGTAGTGCACATGTAAGTAAATAAAGAGTTAGGAGTTATTCAAACTTAGTAAGTACGAAAATAACTAAGGACTATAGGTAAGGGCAACAATTAGATGTGTAATGGTTAGGGAACCATTATAACCTTTGTGTATATAAAATTAACTAGGGAAATATGAGTCCTCCAACCTTAATTAAATATAAAATTATTTAAGATGTTAAGATGGTGGAGGAGGACTCATTAAACGAGAAGAGTGACATGATAAAAAAAAAAAAATTTGGGGAGATGACATATTAGTAAGTCATGTTATTGTAACAATTTTTATTTAGTTTTCAATGACCTTCATGGTAAAGAATAATGTTACATGTTTTTTTAAATGTATATATGTTTAATTCATATTTATTATTTTTATGATTAAAATTAATAACCAACCTATAACCATTTTAACTATGAGAGGGGGATCAAATCTCTCTCTTGAGGTGAATCTAGGGTGGTTTAATTATTAGCCTTTGAAAATGCCATATTAGAGAAGAATACCATGGGAAAAATTGGGGGATGTAGAATTTTAGGTTTTTCATTTCATTTTATTTTGTTTTATTTGTATTTGGTCAATATGTTAAACATTATAACCTATTCCACATATTAAGTTGGAGAGCATGTCTTAGCTTAATAGTAATTGAAAACAAAGTTAAAATTTAATTATTTTATATGTTTTTTGTATTAAGATAGAATGAGAATTGTGTATTTATATGTAAGTATATGTCTATATATTCACAAAAACATTTATGAGCCGTCTTATGTCAGAAAACTAAATTTATTTCTATAGGGACTCCAAAAGAGACAATAGAAAAAAGGTTTTGTAGGTATATCTTACAACATTGACGAAATAAAAAAGAAAATTTACATGTCATACTATAAGTCATTATAACTCTATGGAATAGGAAAAGGCCTCATTTTACCATTGATTTTTAAATATTTCAATCTTAATTCACACCATTCATTAGCAAATAAGGCCCCATATTTATTGAGATCATGGATAACATGGAAATATGCTATTGAAGAGAACCGTTGCGTTTCTTTCCTAATTCTTTAGATAGGACTTTATAATGCTTTTTCCTTTGGATGGGAACTCTTCCCCTAAATGTTGATTATGAAAGAGGGAGTCTCCCAAAAAAGTGAAAGATGTTTCCTATTTCTCTTTGGCTAACTCAATCATGTGGTAGAGGGCATAAGCTTCAACTTTGATTTTTTTCATGCATCCGCCATGAATGCTCTACAAATTTAACTTCCAAAAACCTAAGGCTTATTATGATTTGATTTGATTAATTTAATTTTTAAATAATGTTTACTAGTCATTACACATATAGGCGTGTCTATTTTGGAGTAGAGCTTCCATAATTTAAATTTAATTATTAATAATTATTAGGTGGATGGTAAGGATTTCACCTGAGTGGACTCTTATAGACAAATCAAAAGTTGAGATTTATCTCCAAAGTAGTTATTCCATCATTTTCGCAAGTGAGTTATGGTTTTTTGGGCATGTGGTATTGATAAGCCTTGGTTTTTCCCATTGGTATTGTAGCAAAGGGTCTTTATAGATTAATAATCTCCATGGTAAAGGCCTCCCTGCGCGTTTGACCTAGCGCCGATCGCTGGTCTCTTTTGCTGCGCGAGGCCTCTGGCCTCTGGCCTTCTATGGCCTCTCCGTCCACCGCCACGGAGGGCCCTCTCGTTCATACCAATACCAATGCTGATGCAGGAAACCTGTCCGCTGAGGATGCATTTTCTGCCTTAATCAAATCTCTTCAACCACAAAGAACTCGTCCTGCTCTGTCCAAATTTGTTAAGAAACTAGATGGCTTGCAAGAAGTCGACCTCCCTCCTACGTTTCCCCGAATGGCTGCTCTCTCCTTAGCAGAGCGGGGGCTCATCGGTCAGTTCACAGGCCTATGGCCCTCCCCAAAAACTGTTCAAAGATGGATCGAAAGAAACTGGGCAGACAAAGTACATGGCAAAATCTCCATTCGTTTCTGTGGGAAAGGTTATTACACTTTTCACTTCAAATCCAGAGCAGACAAGGATCTAATCTTCAGAAATGGGCCGTACTTCATGGACTCGCGTGGTCTGTATCTGAACAAATGGACTCCAGACTTCGTCCCCGAGCTGGATGTCCCTAATGCTGTTCCCGTCTGGGTTCGTCTTCCGCATCTCCCGCTCCACTGCTGGGGAGATGACTCGGTCCGAGCCATCGGCAATGCTGTTGGCAAATACATTGATCGGTGTGAGCCAAAGGAAAATATGCAGGCATGTGCGTGGATATGCATTGAAGTTGACCTCGGCAAGGGCCTCCCAGAAGCAATCAAGCTGAAGGTGGACGATTGGACGCATATTCAGCAACTAGACTACGAACAAATCCCCTTCAAATGCAAGGTATGTCACGAGTACGTCCATTTTGCCAATCGTTGTTCTAAAGTTGTTAATGTTGAATCTGCTCAACCAGAAGAACAATGGGAAACTGTCAAGAAAAAGAAGACTGCCCCTGGGTTAAAAGCAACCTCTGAAGAAGCTCCTCCCAAATCCGCCCCTACCAGGCCTATTCCTCCTTCAGCTCCGCCCAAAGCCCCCTCCTCAGCTGTCCCTTCACCCTCCTCTCCTATTGGTCTATCCATCCACCCCACCTCGGGACCTTCCTCTGACTCTCCCTTGATATCCTCAAATCCTTTTGGCGCCCTCTCTCTCCCGGACATTGACCCCTTGATCACCCTTGATAATGACCCTCCCATCCCTCTCTCTCTCTCCCAATCCTCCCCCTCTCTTTCCCTTGACCCCCCTCCACCCCGAGCTACTAGAAGCACCTCGAAAGAGCACGGAACCGATCAAGAATCTCAGAAAAAAGGACCTGGTAGGAAATCAAGTAAACAACAAAGGAATGAAAATGCGCAAAAAGACATTGCCATGGGAACTCAAACTCCCATAGAAACTTATATTTTGGGGAAAAACAGCAAAGAAACAACACAAAAGGAGCAAGGGGGACGAGCATCCCTTCGAAACCCAAATACTCAATGATTAAAGTCATATCATGGAACTGTAGGGGACTAGGGCACCCCTCAAAAATTTCTGCCCTGAAAGACCTCACAGATCATGAGAAGTCAGGAATTATAATGATTCAGGAAACAAAGCAAAGACTGCAAGATATGACAAGAATTAAAGAACAGTTCAGGCACTATGAAGGACAAATAAGTGAAGCAAGAGGAGCTTCTGGAGGTATCTTCACAATGTGGAATAAAAACATTTGGAAATGCACCTCCAAAACTATCAATCCACATTGGATCAAAGTCACACTTGAAAAACATGCTGAGGACAAGAAAATTGTCATTTATAACATCTACGCTCCGAACCACTTCAGAGATAAAGATCAATGCTGGGCCACACTACAAGAAGACATACAAGCTGAAGACAATAGAAATATCATAGTAGGGGGAGATTTAAATCTTATACTACACTCCAATGAAAAAAGAGGAGGCATTTTCTCACATGACCCCTATAGAGCAAAGCTGGAAAACATCATGCAAGAGTGTGATTTGGTAGATATAATCCCAAAAAACAGGAGGTACACTTGGAACAATCGCAGGCTGGGCAAAGACAACATTCTGGAGCGTCTTGACAGAATTTTAGTAAATACTTCCTTCCTTTCTGAGTTTTCTACTGCTCATGCTGATATACTACCATACTCAGCCTCTGATCACTATCCCATTAGTATTGTTCTTGAAGCCCACTGTCCTTTGGGGCCTTTGCCTTTCAAATACAACTCTCTTTGGCGTAACAATTCTACTGTGGATCAGATTGTCCAAACTGCTTGGCATCATCATATTGAAGGATCACCGGGATACATTTGGGAATGCAAGCTGAAAAATACAAAATACGCCCTGAAGAACTGGGTGAAGCAGCACTACAAAGAACCAGAAGATGTCAAAGCTGATCTAAAAAATAAATTGAAAGAAACTCATAGGAAAATCGAGGAAAATGGGCTGTCCCAAGAGGACAAAGCTTTAGAAAGTGATATATATTATCAGCTGTACCGGGTTAATAGAGAAGAAGAGAAGAAATGGAGAATTAAGTCAAGGCAGCTTTGGCTTCATGAAGGAGACAAAAACACAGCTTTCTTCCATAAGCAAGCAGCTGTCCGGAAAGTTAGAAACAATGTCACCACGATCAACAATGAGGAAGGCTGCCCCCAAACAACCCAAGAAGCTATCCAGCAAACTGCCTCAGCATATTACAGCACTCTCCTAACAGAGACAAAGGAAACTGAGAATTATTCCGACCTCCTGCAGCATATACCCAAAGGTATCAATGAAGAAATTAATGCAGATTTGGCTAAGGAGATCAGTGAAGAAGAAATACTTGATGCTATCTGGGCTCTTCAGCCAGATAAAGCACCAGGTCCAGATGGCTTCCCCATCTGTTTCTATAGAACTTACTGGGGACTAATTAAAAAAGATCTTGTCAAAATGATAAGATGGGTCCAAAGGAAATGCAAAATTGGCGGATTCACTAATGCTACCCATCTGGCCCTCATCCCCAAAGAAAATCGACCTTTGACCTTCTCTCGTTTTCGCCCAATTTCTTTGTGTAACTCTTCTTATAAAATCTTGACAAAAATCTTGGCCACTCGCCTAAAACCCATCCTCCCCAATATCATATCTGAAAATCAAGGGGGCTTTATGGCCAATAGACAAATCTCGGACTCCATCCTTCTCGTCCAAGAGGCTATTCATTCTAGTCAAACTCGAAATGAGAAAGGCTTCATTCTTAAATTAGACTCAGCCAATGCTTTCGACCGTGTCAGACATTCCTTCCTTTTTGCTGTGCTTGAAAAAATGGGATTTGCCGAATCCTTTATTAGCCTCATTAAAGCCTGCATTACAGGGCCCTGGATTTCCCCACTTCTTAATGGCAGACCTGGACCTTCATTCCAATCCTCTCGAGGCCTTAGACAAGGCTGCCCGCTCTCGCCTTACCTTTTTATTTTAATGGCTGAATCTTTTATTCGAGCTCTGGATTACAACCGCCGTATAGGCCTCATCACCGGGATCAAATTTGATAATGGAGTGAAGAACATCAATCATTCACAGTTTGCCGACGACACTCTTCTAATGGGGGGAGCTTCAAACATAATAGCCCGTCACTTTAAAACTCTCCTGGACAAATACTTAAGTTACTCTGGAGGTCTGATAAATTACCTTAAGAGCTGTATTTATGGGTGGAATACTTCGGCACAAGTGCTACAAAGGATTTCACGTACTCTTGAGGTTCCTTATAAGCTGAATTGGGAGCAATTTACATACTTGGGCATGCCTGTTAGTGCCGGCAAGCTGAAAGCCTCAGCCTGGGAAGTTATTATTGACAAAATGAAAAGGAAGATACAGCACTGGGGCACTTCTTGGCTTAACCCTGCTGGGCGCATAACTCTTTTGAAAGCAGGTCTCTCCTCCCTGCCCTTATACTGCTTTACTCTCTTACAAGCCCCTGCCAACCTTCAGCTTAAAATGGATACTCTCCTTCGTCACTTTCTTTGGCAAGGAGGGAGGAACGAAAAGAAAAAATATAACTTGGTAAGCTGGAAGCAGGTCACCCAACCGTGTGAGAAGGGAGGGCTGGGAATAAGATCTTTTAAACCTCTTAATCTCGCCTTTGCTGGAAAGCTGGTTTGGAGACTCATTACTGGAAAGAATGCATGGTGGAAATCTGTTCTTGAAAAAAAGTACCTCAGTCACCCCAGGCACCAGCTCTTGGACCATGAGCTCCCCAACAGAGCATGCTCTAAAATCTGGAGAATGTGCAAGAAAGCTATAACTTTTCTGGACCAACACACTTCCAAAGTGCCCAAAGGAGGCAGCTATATAAGAATTGGAGAAGACAAAATCATGGGGCAACAGCCCATAAGCCATCAACCTGATACTCAACAGATTCTAGCTCTATTCAACAGTGAAGGTATTCATACTCTGGACCAGATCTCTCATTGGGAAGCCCACTCCCACACCTGGAAAGGTTGGAGTTTTCCTCATATACCAGCAGATGCATAAAACAGTTTCAATAACCTAAAAATTCATCTTCATGGTTTAGCGCCCTCCAAACGCTACCTTGCTGATGATTTCCGATGGGATCCTTCAGGCACTACCTACACCATCAAGGCTGCTTATCATCAGATCTGCATCAACGAACATCCCATGGCAACCTGGGCTCTCTGGAGGCTTGTTTGGAAGGCAGAAACTCTCCCAAAAATCAAATTCTTCTTATGGATCCTCTTAAAAGGGAAAGCCCTCACTGCTGAGAACCTCAGAAAGCGCGGAATAAATGGACCTTCTCGCTGCCCAAACTGCCAAAATGCAGAAGAGACAACCCAGCATCTATTTATAGACTGCCATTTTGCTTCAGCCTGCTTGAAGGAAGCCTACCGGAGTCACAATCCACCCTGGGAGCCTGGCACTAGTATTTCTGAAGCGATTAATATATGGAAAAAGAGCTACCCTTGGGGAAGAAAAGCAAACAATACAGCTCGAAGGGTATGGAATGCCCTGCCCTGCACTCTCCTCTGGAACATCTAGCTAGCAAGAAACAGAATGATCTTCAAAGGTATAGAAACAAATGTTAGAAAGCTCTACAATAAAGCCTGGAATTTCAACCTGGAAACTCTCAACACAAAATGTCATGGGAATATGAAGATACTGGACCTAACAGTTGAAGAACGTAACTACATAAGGCATATTTTGGACAGAAGCAGCATAGAACAAACAAGAAGTGAACCCAAAAGCAGAGACAGTCCCAGGTGTAGCTGGAAAATCAGGATGACAGATGCAGAATTTGCTCGGTGGCTTAGGAACAACAATTCTCACTATCTATTTTTCGATGGAGCCTCCAAATCCAACCCAGGAGTGGCTGGGGCTGGAGGTCTCATCTGCAACGGTAATGGAGTTGTGTTCTCCGAATTTGAATGGGGCCTGGGCAAAGCCTCAAACAACAGGGCTGAAGCTTTCGCCCTCTATCAAGGTCTGCTTCAGCTGCAGAAGCTTGGCATATCCAAAGCCACTGTAATTGGGGACTCTGCCATCATAATTGGCTTGATGGTAAGCAACAAAACTCCCCAAAATCTGAGTCTGCAGCACATTATTGAGCGATGCCAAACTATCGACAAGCAATTGAGAGGTAACTTCTATCATCATGTATTCCGATCTCATAACAAATCTGCAGACAAATTGGCAAACAAAGCTTGCTCTCTTTCGATAGGTAACCTACGGTGCAATGGCACTGATAACTTCTCTTTCTTGCCATGATTAGCCATTACCCTCATGACAGACCTACCCCACAGCAGACTTTTGTTAGTGGCACTCGCAGCTCTTTGCTCTGCCTCCTTGCGAAGAATAAAAGCTTTGCTAACCACTAAATGGTTTCGATCCTCACTGTATTAACTCCTTCAGCGCCATGCTCTGACCTTTATTGGCTCCCCTCTTCAAATCCCATAAAGAAATGCGCTTTCAGCAACTACAAAATTTCGTGTTCTCTCAAGTACTCTTCCACTCCTGCTGCCCTCTTTTTATCTCCAGAATATAGACCTCTGGCGCACAGTATTCATGGCTCCACTAATGCAGCACCTAGGCTTGCCCAAGTAGAGTGTCTCAGCCTTATTTTCAATCATATAAGCAGCTTCGTCTTCGCCTGGTTTAGCCTCACAATAGATTTCCAAAGCACGTTAATGAAAAATCTCATGGAGCAGGAACAGCGTTATCTCTGCCACAGTGGGCGGCCAAAACGACACAATTGCAAAAGTTAAAAAATGAATTGTAAAACCTGCTATCTTTTAATGCAGTTTGTCAGAGTTTACACAGTATCACGCTGTTTCAGAGCGACGGAAGCTAGATGTAGTGCAAATGTCTTGCTGAAACTGGATGTAATAGCTGTTGGCGCTCCATACTCCAACATCTCTGTAATCCTGGAGACCTGTCTCCCGCTTTTTTTCTTTTTAATATAAACTAGCATCTGATTGTGTAAAAAAAAAAAAAAAAAAATATCCATGGTTAATAATAGTGTTCCATACTTTTTTAAATGTATAAATGTTTGACAAACATTATTTTTTTATATATAATAATAAAATAAATATATAATTTAGTTAGTTTTTAAGTATTTTATTTATAGCAACATGAGATTATACACTACACTACCTTAATTTATTATATTAAGATTCCTAAAATTTAAGATGCTCGTTCATGCTTGTGAAGCAATTTATAAAATGTACTACTATAATTTATTTAACTACAACCATTATATATTTTCAACAATAAATCATGCAATACTTAATTACTCTAAACTTGTGAGGTGGGACAAACTCATAATTGTTTGAATTATAAAATTGTTAAGTGTGAAAAACACATAATTATTTTTATTATTTTGAAATGGTGACTTACAAGTGGGTATGAATATTCTTAAAATTTAAGATGCTTTATTTGTGAAAGCACACAATCAATATTTTAATTTATATAACTACATTGATTATAAAATTTCAATCATAAACTATGAAAACAATGAATCATTTCTAACTTGTAGGGTTTGAGAAACACATAATTTTTTTTATTTATAAAATTGTCTAGTACTAAAAACACATAATTATTTTAATTATTTTGAAATGGTCCCTTACAAGTGGATATGAATATTCCTAAACTTTAATTTAAAATGCCATAATTCACGAGTGTGAAGGAATTTATGAATGGTTCCATTTTAATTTATAATTACATTGATTATAATTTTTGAATTATAAATAATGAAATAATGAAACACATTTTTTTCAGTTATAAAATTGTTAAATATGAAATCGTAAAATAGTCAATTATAAAATTGTTAAATATGAAATAATGAAACACATTTTTTACATTTTTTCAATTATAAAACTGTTAAATATGAAATAATGAAACATAAAATTGTTAAATATGAAATTTTAAAATGGTCAGTTATAAAATTGTTAAATATGAAATTGTAAAATGGTGTGGGGTAGGAATATTCTTAAAATTTTCATTCAAGATTCTTGGTTGGTTCATGCATGCCTGTGTCTAAAATGAAGCTTTTGTTTGTTTATCAGCGTCGCAGGAAAGCACCATGATGGTTGACTTCACTCAGGTTATCCTTCCCACCCAACCATGTGCTGCGAAGGCTATAAAATGAGGGCGTCCATAGCAGATTGATAAGTATAGCAATAATTATTGTTAGAAGTGATATTATTTCATTTGATAGAAGTGATAGTATTAGAGGTGAGGAGCAGCCATGACGATAATTTCATTAGCATTTTCTTTACTAGTCCTGGTATCTGTATCTGTGGTGAGCGCACAGTGGACTGATGACTATACCTGTAATCCACAGTCAGTCCCAAGCGATAGTCCTTTCATTCAAAATGTTAATAACCGGGTAGCAGATCTGGTACAAAAAATGCATTATGGTTACTACAAGACGTCATCAGGCACACCAACTGCCTACAGGGAAGCATTCTGCTTTCTTGGCCAGGACTACAACTCCTGCCTTTCTTCCCTGGCTAGTAATATGTGGAGCTATTGCAGCTATTCCATCAGTGCTCGGTTTGATACCCAAGATGATTACGGAATAACTTACTGTTCCATGCGTTACGAGCAATACTACTTTTAGTATTAACTACTCTACTACTGTTCCATGCGTTATGCTAAAAACGAATTTTTTTCTTGAAAAAAGGATTGAAAAAACACCCTAAAAAAAAACGAGTTGATGATGGAATAACAAAACTTTTGACACATTGTAACAATGGAATTAAAGAAAACATATTAGGACATTGAAAAATGATAAAATTATAATTTTTTTGATAGATGATGTTAAATATAAAAAAAATCATGTCTTAAGGGCTTATCATTTCGAACAATTTTTATCCATGTTGTTAAACATAAAATATCTTGACTCTAAACAACCCTAAAATTGTAATTATTTTCAACCATAACATTAAAGGGAAAATTTCGTAGCCCATAAAAACCTTAATGACAAGTTGTAAATCTTAATTTTTTAAATCTTAAGTTTTCAAGATACTTGAACCATGAAATTATGGAGAAATTATATGACTTAAATTTTTTTTAAAAATGAACAAGTAAATGAAAAATTTATTATTCCAACAGTAATTTTAATTTTAAAGGAGAAAAATATATCTCTTTTCAAATCATAGCATAAGACAAATTTAAATCTAATTGCAACCAAAACCTAAAAATCAAGCATCAAAACAAAATTTCCCCTCTCAATGAGGCATATAATATTTAAAAATTTTAAAAGTATCTTATACCAAATGACTACAATACATAATATCATGGTAATATCACTGCATAATCTAAAAATTCAACATTAATTTCTATTTTCTTTTTTACTTTTAATCAAAATATCAACATTGGTAGATTGAATATAACATAAATAATTTTTGTAATTCATTGTTGCGTTGTGGATATTCTAAAGAGATGAATTCTTCATAATTAAAACATATAATCCAACGAAAATAGAAATGCCTCATAACTTCATGAAAAATCAAATGGAAGTCAAAATTTTTATTTCAAGTTACCATGCAATCATCAATTAGATAAAAGTGTGTTAGAAAATTATTCAAAATCAACCATAGGTTCTGGCACACCATTAGAATCTACATCTTCATATAAATGACTCGATGCAGATGACAATGATCCATATTCTTCTCTTTCATCAACTAGTGCTTCATCTGAGTCAACATGCATGCCCACCATTTCAGAGTTCAAATGTCTTGTAGATCTATGACTACTTTCTCCAGAGTCCCATCTCAACAGTAATTTTTCTGGTTGAAATTTCTTCAAAAAATTTACGGTCTTCAACCAAAGAGTTCCTCTCTTTGTCAAATTGAATTCATACACAAGTATGTCAACATCCTCTAATTTTAAGACATTTGTGCGGCGACGATTTATATTTGTGCCCTTTCTTTTTCTCTTTCTGCCATTTCTTTTTGCAACTACCATCTCTAGCTTGTACACACCATTGAAAGGGCGGGTACTTGTGGCATACCAATGTACATCAACAGCTGTAATAGCTTCATTTTCATTAATGAACTTTATAATCTTCGCAATCCAAAATGGATATCCAAGTGGATCTTCATCTGCTAACACTGCTATCATGCAACCCTCCATAACATCCTGCACAAAACCCCTGTAAAGGTCTTCCATGGCTTCACGTTGTGCACATGATCTTCTAGGAACCAATATAACCTTCTCTTTCCTCTACCTGCGGAGAATTAATAATAGCTTAAGACTGTTGTTGTTCAAAAATGTGTGTTTCCTGATGTTCATTTTGCATATTTTGTGGCCAAAAAAATGGATTCTTCAAAAGAATATCCTCATTTATTGATCTTGAAATCATATCAGTTTGTTTACTGAAAAAAGACTCCCACCAAACCGAATCAGCAACATCGAAGTACTCATATGTATCTCTAATACATATTTTAATTTCCTCCATACATTTAGAATAATTTATGTCTCTCTTATGCCTCCTTGCATTATGGAGTTCAACGACTAACTGTAATAACAATATCTTTGATGAAAATATTGGACGTTCTGGAATGAACTTCAAAAATGCTAAACCTGATGATGGCCCCCATTCTGCAACAGTTGAATACTTCTTCCCCCATATAAGTGTTATCCCATTAATGTTTTTGATACCAAATTGACGCTGGAAGCTAATGTCTTTAAGTTGTTCAATGCATTTCTCCTCACCATGCGATCCCAAAATAAACCTTCGCATGTCAATAGTTTCTTCCAACACATGAAAAACAAGTTCTGGAATGTACGATTTCTTAATACATTCAATTAATGATGGAAGGCTCCCAACACCTTTCCTCCTCAATTTTATTGAAAAACGACTGAACATTTGATCAATATGATCATGAGTATGCCCAACAATAAGGAAACCAACCTTTATCTTCTTAAAAATTCCCAATTCAATGAGCATGTTGAGATACCCAAAAAGAAATTGATTTTTTTTTTTCACGACTTGTGTTGTCTAATTGTAAATACAAAACTTCAAGAAGAATACCAGACCAATGAGTAACCACATCATGGATTATAGTTATGGTCATATTTGTATCATTGTGAATATTTGGAGTTGTGAAGAAAACTCTTGGAAATATCTTCTCATTAAATACCATTCAACCAACCAAGTGAAACTAAATGAAAGTTTCCTCCTGTAATTTTTTTGGCGTGCGGACAAAATTTGGAAGAAGTGTTTTCTTTTGCTCCATACCATCAATTATCAAAATCAGATATTTATTTGGATGATCATAACACTTCTTTCGATGTTTATACAACTTTTTCCTTTCACTTGTTTGCTGATTGCGATGCCCTTGAAGTTCTTTGACAACAAAATATGTACATAAAATAAAAGAAACATATGAATAAATATATTTTTATAGTTGATAACTATCCAATTTTAAAAAACAATGTTTTGAACACACCTCTTTCTGCCCCTTGACATTTATCTCTTTTTGATTTAAGAGAAGCACATGTGCTGCAAACCCTCATCCTTGTCTTCTTAGGAATATGAACATTGTTGAATTCATTTTTCCATAACCTTGTAAAATAAGAATATGTAATAAAATTACCAACTCCTTCAACAACTTCTGCATAATCTATGTATAAGATGAATATTTCTCGTCTCGAGAAATTATCTGGAATATTTATTGTGTCTCTATTTGGCATACACTCTCCATGCTTTGAAAAGAATTCTTTCATCCATGTCTTAGCAGTATTTGCAAAAGGTCCAACCTCCCATTTATAACGTACTTCTGAATAATATGTGGGATCCTTTTCCAGTTTCTCTTGGATTCTTGACAAACGACAATTACCAATTGAATGCAACATTTTGAAAGCCTTTCTACAAAGAAATACATTCCCAATATGATAATCATAACCTGTTAGCGTAGATTGCATGAAACCCACTAAATATGAATTTTGCATGCTTTTATTAATTGAAATATATATTTTCCTTTTCTCAAAAACAAACTTGAAATCCATATTTTTCAAGCAATCACTTTGAAAAAAGTCAGTTGAAATCAAATTAACGAAAAAACTTATTTTTGTGAGATATTTTGTCCTCACCCTTGTATAACTGGAATGTTTTGGATTGATATGAAAATTTCTACTCCTACTCCTAGTTACAATATTTGCTTACAACGACTTCATCATTCCATCATCCTTTGTAGAAGCAGTTTCATCACCATTAGGAGGAGTATTATCCCCACTATCATCATTCTCTACATAGTTAAGAAATTCATCAACATCATTGCCTGGAAAATTTTCATTGCCATCATCAATCGAACAAAATATTTCCCAAGAATCATCTATGCTTTTGTAACCCTAAGTCAGACGAAATTCTTCACCATATTGATACATGCTTTCAAATTCTTCCCCGAGAGGATTCAATTCTTCATCACCATGAGAGTATTTGAAAAAATCACTTAGAGAAAATGCATTATTCAGATATGTGCCTCGAAAATGATCATTTGAAAGAAACTCTTCATCCTCCCCTTCCTCAGTGGTGCTCTCATAATCCTTTGGATTAGGCCTAAGTGGACGCTTTGAATCTATGTTCACTAGAATTTCTTCATCCCACCCCTCTGCTTCCTCATTAGTGCTCTCATAATCCTTAGGATTAGGAATAAGTGGATGCTTTGAATCTATATTTATTGGAAATTCTTCATCCCCCCCTTCATCATTGGCGCTCTTATAATCATTACGATTAGGATGAAGTGAAAATTTTGACTCTGGAAATTCATCCCCCTCTTCATTAGCAATGCTGGCATATTCCTTAGGATTAGGATGAAGTGGATATTTTGACGCTGCAAATTCTTTATTCCCCTCTTCATCAGTGGTGCTGGCATAATCCTTAGGATTAGGAAAAAGTGCATATTTTGACTCTCCAAATTCTTCATTCCCCTCTTCATATGTGGTGCTCGCATAATCCTTAGGATTAGGATGAAGTGGATATTTTGACTCTGGAATTTTTTCATCCCCCTATTCATCAGTGGTCCTCACATAATCCTTAGGATTAGGATGAAGTGGATATTTTTACGCTGCAAATTTTTCATTTCCCTCTTCATCAGTGGTGCTGGCATAATCCTTAGGACTAGGATGAAGTGGATGTTTTGACTCTAGAATTTTATCGTTCCCCTCTTCATCAGTGGTCCTGGCATAATCCTTAGTATTAGGACGAAGTGGATATTTTGAATCTGGAATTTTTTCATCCCCCTCTTCATCAATGGTGCTCTCATACTCCTTAGGATTAGGACAGAGTGGATATTTTGATGCCGCAAATTCTTCATTCCCCTCTTCATCAGTGGTGCTGGCATAATCCTTAGGATTAGGACGAAGTGGAATTTTTGACTCTGTAAATTCTTCATTCCCCTATTCATCAGTGGTGCTTGCATAATCCTTAGGATTAGGATGAAGTGGGTATTTTGACTCTCCAAATTCTTCATTCCCCTCTTCATCTGTGGTGCTCGCATAATCCTTAGGATTAGGATAAAGTGGATATTCTTCATCTCCCCCTTCATTAGTGGTGCCCTCAAAATCCTTAGGATTAAGACGAAGTGAAAATTTTGACTCTGGAAATTCTTCATCATGCCCTTCATCACTGTTGCTTTCATAATCGTTAGGATTAAGAGTAAGTGGAATAAATGACTCTCAATTTAAAGAAATTTCTTTTTGCTACGCCTCATCAATTATGTTCTCATCATCCTTAGGATTACGACCAAGTCGATTATGTAAGGCTTCATGGCCTCATCTGTTTCTCTCGCCAACACATCTTCATATTCTTCTGAACTATCCCAATAGTTCATGAGATCTTCTTCACTGATCTCTTCACCCAGAATTTCACCCTGCTCCGGGCCACAAATGGAAACATCGATTTTTAAATCAGCCTCCCTGAGTTCTTCACAACTCAACATCTACTCGAGCTTCCTCAGCTCTTCCATCAACTGTATTTTTACCTTCTTTTCCTTCTTTGCGTGTAGCTTCTGCCACTTCACCTTCTTTCTCATGGTCCAACCATGTGTTTGGTTTCTCACATTTTCCTGCAAAAACTCCATTAACAATTCAAGGTGAATTTTTATCTCAACCTTCTCCCACTCGTACTCTTCATCAGATCTCCGGAAATGACTATCAATAGTCATCTTCCCCTTCTTTGTGAACTGCCTCTGTTCACGTGTGGAATTCATTTAATCCACTTCCCCGCAATCCTTCACACTTGTCATTTATCAAAATGCAACTTCTCCACCCGTGCTTGGCTTCTCCTTGTCTTGTAACCAATCTATGGCAACCTTCTTGCTACAAACAACACTTAGTAATTCACGTGTTACGATAACCAATTCTTTGGGTGTCGAGCTCCGCCAATCATGCACCCAATTACATTCAGACTTTTGAATTATCTTATGACTCTTTGACTTCAGACTTACACCAATTTTCATTTTGGATGAAAATACTTAATCTCAATTCAAGCTTTGTCCCAAGAATAATGATAGTGGATATTTTGACTTAATTAAAGTTATAAACATACACCTCTAATATATTTAGGATGTAAATCTTCACCCCCTTTCATACTTCATTCTTATGAAAAAATCATTAATTTGCCTTATCATTTCACATGATACTGAAGTCTTTAGTCAAATTATAATTCAGGTTTTCCAAGATTTATTTTAAGGTGAAAATAAATAAATCATTCAGTCTTCAAAAAAATATCTTCTTGAATTATCATACCCCATGCCCTGTTAAGGTTATTAATAAACCTTTCTCTTTGCAAACTCAACCCTCTAGTTTCCATTCCTCTGTGCCATATTTTTCACTGCCAATACTTGGATGTTCACAAGTTCATCATCTTTATGCAAACATTTCCCTGCACTTATATACACCATGCAATATCAATTCACATCTCTTTACCTGTGTACAGAGATCAAGCAACTTATTCAATGAATGATGTACAACTCGTACATTGTGTTCATCCTAAATATCTCCTCCTTAAATGCTGTCACATGATGGTAAAAACAAAGGTTTACAACATCAAGTAATTATATTTCCAATCACCAATCAAAAGAAATCTTCTTTTCCCACTACAGGCTTTGTCCAAAATAACTTAACCAAACTGTGAAGAATCCACACTATGAATAATAAATCATCACACTATGCATAATAAACCTCATCAAATAAACATGCATATTTCTCTTTATGTCATCTAGGATTAGCACATTTTCATTCACTTTTCATTCAATTTTACATCAGTATCTGCAACAGTAAGTCTTCCCTGCTTCCACTTACCTCACCAATCCTTTCTCTGGACTTGGTCTTTGGAAAGCACCGGTTCTTTGTTCCCTGGAACCTCCTTGAGCATCTCTCTTCTCTCTCTAGGCTTTAACTCACATGCACACAACTTTCCTTCTTATCCAATATCTATTGGAGTTATTCAAGGTTTTGCCCACACTTTGCTTTCATTCAGAAACTATTCTTTCATCAGTACTGTTAAAATTGTGATCTTTGTTTGCTGGGATTCCCTTAAACTGTCTGCAACCTGTATTTTGCAACTATCCTCTTAAAAAAAAACCAGAGTTAAAATAAAACATATCACCTCACCTTCAAGATCTCTGTGTGATCTTATTCCATCTCTCAACTGCATTATATCTCTATGTGCTATCATCTTTCAGACTCAAAGTCCAATCCCCTTTTAATTCTCCATCGATCATACATTCTCTATAATTCTAAAAAAAAATTGAATCTTCAAAAATAACTATTTCCATTCACCCAACTCCACACAAATGTATTCGCGAAGATGTCAAACCTGGCACATTATGATGTAGGAAAATTAAATAGTCCTACACTTTCACTTTCAGTTCAAAAAAAAAAAAATCTGGGCTTATTTTCTTCACAAAGGTAGAATTGATTTAATACTTGATGACAATTCTACAAGCTCTTCTTTAAGCTATCCATAATTACGTATATTGCAATTCTCACCATACTTATCAATTCAAAACAAAGTAATGAACTCTTACCCAGAAATTGAGTTACATCTCTTACGCTGGTTCATACAGTTTCACATATCCATTTAATAAATGCGCAACCCTTAACTCACAACTTGGAGACTTAAATGGATGGCTACTTACCATTTAAACTTATCAACCAAATTAATTTTGAATCAAACGTATAGAACAGCTTCAACCTTCATAGTCACATCCATGTAATTCGTTCAACTTTGATCACATGCATACAAATTAGGATCTTTTCTTGTTACCTGTGCTCTCCGTTGTGTTACGTAGCTTTGTTTCCCCCCCAATGCATTCCAAAACGTTGCTAGCTATGTTCCTTCCTTCATAGCTTTTAAGAGAGTGACCGGTTTAAGAAACTCAACAATTATGGCAGCTGAGTGTCGTTGCTCCAACGTGTTAGAGTTTTCATGCCAAGAAAAGAGTGATGTCCCAGTTTGCAGTAAAAATTAGTCGCAAGAATTTAAAGATTCTGCCACTGTATACAACGTTGAAAAAATATCTTTTAAACGCTATCAGTGGTTTAAACCACATCAACGCATTCTAAAATGATTGTAAACTATGTTTCACTTCGACATTTGGAAATATCATTTCAACCTTCGGAAATAACATGTCAATGTTTATTTCAATTACAACAGCGGTATGTAATGCATCAAATGTCATAAAACATCAAGCTTGCATGGCCTCTCAACACATAATGTTGTGGTTTGACCTTGCATCAAATAGCAGAGGTTCATACCAATCGTTATTGTCACAGGTTTGAGTGTAGAACATTAATCAAACCGTGGTACCTTACGCTATAAATATTGCCTTCGGTCACACATCGTAACACTTATGCACATCGATCTGGGACTTCACTGCTTCTCTCAATACCTTCCACACACATGGTGTTCATTCATATCAAAACACCCTTCGCAGACATAGTCTGAACGCTGTTTCAATCTCCAGAGAGAAGTGTTATATTTTACCTTAACAACCAAAGCCATGTCTTCTTCGAAAAATAGCGAAAACAAACACGAACTTAAAAGCAACGTAAAGAGAGTATATATTCAAGCGTCCTTGTGAGCTGTGATTTCAATTCAAAGAGAAGGGAGCTAAAGCTGTATAATTAGCTTTGTCCAGAGACTATCTTGAAATTTCAAGGTGTATTTTCCACGTCAATAAAACCAGCGATCATGAATGTAAGGATATGTTGGTAATTAAGATATTCCAATGGCCAAATTGGTCTTAAAATGGATGCAATTTCATCCAAACCAAATTCACACATGCGTTCTTGTGATAAAAAACCATATACAACATATATGATTTCAAATTCAAATAGGTATCTTTCCGTCGCTCTGATACCAAATGATGCAGGGATTCTGCTAGAAAGAAAATCCTAGCATATTAAAACCTCTGCTTCACCCAATTATGAAAATGCTCAAAATTTTCTTCAAATAAAATCATGAAAAACATTCAACTCAAAATTTACATGAAGGAGAAAGATCCATTCAAATCAATTACAGATAAAAATATAAAAATTCTCTGGTAAAATATTACATTGGGTGGCCTCTTGGCTCTTGGCCCTTCAAACCACTCCTCACTCTTCCTGTACTCGTCATGTTCTTAGCTCTTTTTTTTCCTCACAAAAACACTTTTTTTTTGTGTAAGTCAGCTGAGATATATTAAGTAGAAGAAAAATTGATAGTACATATGGTTACAAAATGGCCTATCATTTCCAGATGAACATGAGGAGGCTCTGGCCAACCGAACATAACATCAAGCATATAGATCCGAGGGCTAATAGAGTACCAAAATTCTATTTCAAACTGACTGACCAACAAAGACATATAACTGGCTAACCACGCATGGTTGCCTAACAGCGTAGTGAATCTGATAAAAGAAAAAATGTCTACAGACTTACAGAACCCTCGAACAGACTTTATAGGCCAAGCTAAGAGAGAAGACATGATATATATATAAACAAAAAATAAATCAAACATAGTGAGATCAAATGACTGGATTGGAGGCACCCGAATGACTAGCAACACTTGGACTAGCTGCCTCAGCTCCTTTGGGAATGAGGTGTGGCTTGTGGCGACGGATGAGTGTAGTTTGGGAATCATCCTCTGGCATCTCAATCAGATGAAACTGTCCAGCCTCTTCGAATTCATTTTCAATTCTTTCGTGAATGAGTTCAGGGATAGCTCCAACTTATCCAAGTGCGTAGATTTTCTGGTAAAGGCGAGCGAGGTAGCTGCGAAAGTATCTTTAACAGCTGCCACATGCATTCCAATTTCCTTGGCTAACATGCTCTTCATCTTCCATGCCACCTTCTGAGTCTGCAGAAACTGTGTTTCCCTAGTAGATGGAGTCCCAGGGTCAGAAATCCAGTCTACCTCCTCGCCAATGGTGCAACTGTCCATAGTGGTCTTGGCTTTTCGAACTTCCTCCTGCAGCAGATCAATAGTTTTCTTGCCTTTTTTTGAAGCTGACGCTTTGTAGCCTTCCTTTGCTCGCTTGAGTTCTCTGGCCGCTTTAGCACTACGAATATTATGGTCATCCTTAGATAGGACGTAGCTCCCGAAAACATGTGACCAAAAGATAAGAGGAAAACAAACAGACACAACACAAAGCACAGTAGAAGGTTTGAAATAGATGAGGTCTATCCAAATCGCGATAGGATTTATAACAATAGGAGCTTTGAGGGGCGGCAAAAATTCAACTGTAACCCGCTTACTGCCATCATTTTTGGCTACCTGTTGTCTTATCAGGGTGTTGATGCCAATTCCATGAGCATAAATCCACTTCTTAATGCCAGTTTTTTCGCGTGCTTGAGGATGCCACACATTCTGCCAGTTGTATTGGTAGAGCCTGCCATCGTCCTTTTGGATGATCTGCCATCTTTCCCAAGGCACCTCATAGGACGATTCCCAACGGTGCTAACGCTTGTAATTAAGAACATAGTTAATCCTCATCATTTACTGTTGATCCGTAATCTACAGGTCATCCTCCTCACTTGAGCCTCTGGTGAGGTCTTGTCTTGAGATGAGAGCACACTGATTCCTAAGATCGTCATTTGTGATGTCTTGCCAACAAGTGTCAATGATATCCCTTGGATGATCCACGGCATGGTTAGCAAGGCTGTCTACTGAAGCATTAGCATTCTACCGAACCACCTGTAGAATGATGCTGTTGAGGGAGGCGAGATGATCCTTAATGAGCTCTGTGACCATGGCTAGTCTCTAATTCTTAATTTCTTTGCCCAGCTACATACCGTTTTAAATTCTCCTAATCACAGTGATGGCCAAAAGGGAATCCCCTTCCACAATTACAGAGCCTTTACCCAGATGGATGAGGATCCATAGACCCTGTTCGAGGGCAGTGAATTCAGCCACATTGTTGGTAGCCTCCCCCATTTTTCTGCTGAAGATATGAAGGACTTCCCCTTTGTCATTTCTAATAACCCCGCCAAGCCCAGCTGGTCAAGGGTTACCCCGGGAGGCCCCGTCGAAGTTTAATTTGCAGAAGCCGAGGATAGGGCACTTCCAGGTCGCAGGAGAGGGGTCAGGCCTAGGGTGGTTCCCTGGGACACTATGACTCGACAGACCGGTCAAGCCAAACATCATCAGAATGCGCGAATAATTCTGGGTGAGCAAGGTGGCCTGCTCAGCTTTGCAATTGGTACGAGCCGACTCTTTTAAATTCTGCATTATGGAAGTTTTGATTGTTTCAAGCTACCTGGTTTCTTTTTGAAAATTTTGTTTACTCCTCTCTTTCCAAGTAGACCAGAGTATGAAACCAGGGTAGAGCCGCCAAAGGGTATTAACCATATCACAAATAGAGTAATTTTTGCGCCAGTTTGCAATGCAGTCTTGAATGGAATTCCTTGTTCTGTCTGTTTGTCTAAAAATTTCCTTCAGCCACTCCCACAGGTTGTTAGTCCATTCACAGTCATTAAGAAGATGGTTCATAGTCTCCTCATCCTTTTCACAGAGGGGGCATCAGGAAGGGCCAAAGAAGCCTCTCTTCAACAAATTTTCCCAGGTGAGGATTTTGCGATGCATGAGCATCCAAAGAAAAGTCCTTATTTTTGGCCACATAGTGCTATCCCAGACATTGGAGTACCAAGCCACTTGGTCTTCGATGTCCCTGTGCTCAATATACATTCTGGCCTCCCTGAGGTTGAAGGTACCTCTGTCGAGTCTACCCCATATGAGTTGGTCCTTTTCCTAAGTGGACCAGATCAGTCTCTTAGCAAGAGAAGAATTAAGGGTGTGGAGGATTTCAGTCATGTCATCCTTCAGGGGAGGAGAAACTAAATTCCATTGCCTCCATTTCTGGTTTTCATTATTTTCTGACCAATACTGATGGAATTTTATCTTGCTAGCAGCCTTAAACCATCTCTAAAGTGGGAGAAAATTAGGGCTTTCCAGTTTAGGAAACTGTTTCCAAGCATCCTCCCAGAATAGCACATTGGTGCCATCACGAAGTTCCTAGAAGCATGAATCTTGAATGATGTTTCTGTTAGCCTTGGCCAAGTTCCAAATAGGAGACACTGCAGGGGGATCTGTCATTCTTATCAGCTCCTCAGTTCGCCAATTCTCAGCATATTTTGCCTTCCATAATTTAGCCCATGGCGTAGGAGGTTCCTTGAGCCAGCACCACCACAGCTTGGCCCCACAAGCTTTGTTGAATGTATCTGAGTCCTGCAGCCCCAAACCCCCAGGGTTTTTTGGTTACATAATTTATCCTAGCCTACAAGAGCCCACTTAGATTTGTGCGTTTTACCCGACATAGGAAAGCTCTTTGAATGTTCTTGATTTTATGGATAACTCCTTTTGGAGCAGGGAGAATAGAGAGCATGTACTGAGGGATGGCAAGAAGAACATCCTTATTCATAACCAGTCTACCAGAAAAGTTCAAGACTCTATTAGTCCAATAGTTTCCCCTGTCTGCCAGCCTGGAGAGCAAGTGTTCCCAGTGGATTCTCTGCCAAGGCTTAACGGTGAGAGGAATGCCTAGATACTGAGAAGGGAGGCTGCGTCTTTTGAAGCTAATAATATCAGTGAGGTGTCTTTGGACTGCTATGTGCATGTTGAAGAAACAAATTGTGGATTTATCCAGGTTAATATCCATACCTGATGCTTGGCTGAATAGGTTCAAAATTGCTTTGAAGCCCTTAGCTTCCTTAGCTGAGGGGGTGCCGTGCAACATGGTGTCATCTACGAGTAGTTTACGAGTGGTAGTAGGAGAGTGATTCAGGGGTTGGAGACCCTTGATAACATTCATGTCCTTATCCGATTTGATGATGCGACTCGGGCCTTCCATTAAGATGACAAAAAGAAAAGGCGATATGGGATCACCTTCTCTCATGCCCCTAGAAGGGAAAAAGGGGGCAGAAGGAGCTCCATTAACTAGGATAGAGAAGCTGGGAGATTTGACCATGGCTAAAATCCATTTTATCCAACATTGACCAAATACAAACACTTCCAACACAGCTTCAAGGTAACTCCAACTGACCTTATCATAGGCTTTTGAGAGGTCCAGTTGTATGATCATTCCTGCCTTTCTTTTAGACTGAAGGGTGTGGATCATTTCCTGAGCCAAAAGGACATTGTCCATGATCTGCCTGCCTTCCACATAACCCAACTGCTCTTTTGATATGATTAAGGGCAGAATAGGCTTTAATCTGTTGGCCATTACTTTGGAGATGATCTTGTACAGCACATTGCAGAGAGCGATAGGTTTGAATTTTGAGGGAGTACCAGCATCCTCTTCCTTGTGGATGAGGGCAATGAAAGTGGATTAAGGGATTTGAGTATAGAGGATAACCTCCTCGAGTCCTCGACCACCACCCAAACATCAAGCTTCACCAGGTCCCAACAAGCCTTAAAGAAGTCAATGGTGAAACCATCAGGTCCTGGAGCCTTGCCACTACCTTTTCCTTGACTACCTCTTCCACCTCCTGAAGGGTAACCGGGTGGTTCAAGGATTTATTCTGCTCTTCTGTGATCAGCTTGGGAATGGAAGTTATGACTTCATTGATAGCCTCCCTTCTGTCAATGTCGGGTTCAGTAGCAATGAGACTGAAGTGGTTCTTGAGGATAGACGCAATCTCTTGATGGGACTGGAAAGATGTGCCATGATCATCCTTGAGGTTGTTTATCTTGTTGTTGCATCTATAATACATGGCTGATCAATGGAAAAATTTGGTGTTTTTCTCCCCTTCTTTAAACCATTGTATGCGAGATTTCTGTCTCCAGAGTATTTCTTCCTGGTGACACCGCTCATTCCACTTTTTCATGAGATTAAACTCTGTGTTAATGGAATCCTGGGAAATGTCCCCCTTAATCCAGTTGTTTTGTATTAGTTCCATCTGATCCTCCAAGGCTTGTCTCTCCTCAAAAATATTCCCAAAGACCTCTTGGTTCCATGTGTGTAGCCTAGCCTTTAGGTGCTTCAATCTAGCTTGGAGCCGAAATATTTTGGTTCCTCTGGTGTCGAAGTGCTCATTCCACCAGAGTTTGATGTTGGTAGAAAAATTCGGATGACTAGCTAGAATTTCTCAAAGCGAAAAGGCCTATTTTTAGGAGTACCAAGGATGGTGGCATCCAGAGGGATTGGCCAGTGATCCGATCCTCCAGATGGAATGATATTCAATTACATCGTGACTCGCCCGAGGAGAATGGAATCAAAGATCAGAAAATGATCAAGCCTAGATGCAATGTGCCTGTCGCCTCCTCTTCTATTGGTCCAGGTGAAAGAGCTATTTCTGGGTAAGATGTCCACCAGGTTAGCTCTTCTAATGAATGACATGAAGGCCTCAACATCTCTGTTTAGGGTTCTTATCCCTCCCTTCTTTTCCTCTAGTGAGGTGATCATGTTGAAATTGCCACCATAGATGACTTTAGCATTAGGGTGTATGTGTTGCAGGCTAGAAATATTGTTCAACAACTGTAGCTTATCTTCCATCCTTTGGGGACTATATACATTCGTGAACAAGTAAGTGCCATTCTCTCCCAGGATTTTCATTTCAAGGGAGATGAAAGATCTGGAGGCCTCTGCGTTATGTAGGTTTAGGGACACGGGGTTCCAGAA
Source organism: Pinus albicaulis (assembly GCA_034641835.2). Taxonomy (NCBI): domain Eukaryota; kingdom Viridiplantae; phylum Streptophyta; class Pinopsida; order Pinales; family Pinaceae; genus Pinus; species Pinus albicaulis. The sequence goes on along the minus strand of CM076583.1, from coordinate 8,076,114 downwards.
GATGGATAAGCCCCCTTCCAAACCATTACCCTCAACCTCCATGTACTCCATTCTCTTTCCCAGGCTTCTACCTATTGTTTTCAACTTCAGTCTAGAACATTTGGTTTCTTGTAGGAAGATAATGTACGATTTTTCCTTCGTGACTTTCTTTCTTAGAAGTCTATGTTTTTTTTGGCTGTTTAGCCCTCTTATATTCCATGAGAGTAACTTCATAATTAAACAGGGGTTAAGAGGAGAACGGGAAAGCCTCAAGGGCTTTCATTTTGGCTGAGTTGATGAGCATTTGGCCAAGCTCCTGGAGTGCTTCATTGTTGGTTCTTCTGCCTCTTTTCTTCTTGTGTTTTGTACTAGAGTGTGTATGGTGTAAGGTATGCACCTTTATACCCAGTCCCTTTGTCACGCTGAGATTTATTTTCTGCCCTCTTAATGCTGCATCCTACATTGAAAGGAAGAGGAAGTTGATTCTGTCAATCTCTTCCTCTGGGATGTGATCAACTCCTTTTTGTTTCCATTGCTCAACTATGGTGTTAAGATCCATTCCTTCCTTTTCTAGGATGTCATTTAGGTCCAGATCCTCCTTGCCTATTTCAGTTAAAGCCATTTCCTCATCCCCTTCAGCATCTTTTCTGAAACCAGGATCTAGGAGGAGGTCATCGATCGAGGTTGGAATCCATGGCTGGGTGTTCTGATCAGTTTTTTGTGGGATTTCCTACTCAGCGGCTAAATTTTGGGTATTATCCTCAGCTGGAGTTTCCTCTCCAAGCACTTCAAATGTGTTCATGAACCCTTTGTTGGGGTTTCCTGTCTTCGGTTGGCTTCTTCTATTTTCCCTGTGTTTTCCCAAAGGTCAGAAGAAACCATCCTGATTCTTGTGTGAGCTATCCTTAGCCTTCTTAATGGGTTTGTGCAAGGGACATTCCCTGATCAAATGAGCATGTTCATGGCACTTTTTTCATCTAAAAGGTATCTGTTCGTAGTCTATGCCTTCGAAGAAGACTTCATCTCTGAATTCCAACCATAGACCATCATGAAGAGCACTTGAAACGTCCATTTTGACACAGATTTGAGCACAGGAAGTGTACCTTTTTTGGACAGTTGCTTCAAAAGCTTGGATGAAGGTGCCCAGTTTGTTGCCGATTTGTTCAAGCACCGCCAATCTCCAGTAGTCAATTGGGAGAGAAAATAGGTGAATCCAAACAGGAACATGCATGAATGTTTCCTATTCAGGTGCAAAGTTAGGCTTCCACGGTCTCATGTAGAGACCTGCAGATCTATAGAAATAAGGGCCTCCATCAAAGATGCAGTCTTTGTCTTCCAGGTTAGCAAAGACAACCGTGAAAAAACCTTTGGCCCCTAGGTGGAGTTTCATGTCTCCTTTCGGCTTCCAAGTTTGTTTTATCCATTGGCATAAAGATTTTTCTGTGGGCCAAAAGCCCATAGACTTGTAGATCACATCTTGAATAGCCATATGATCCCTGTAAGCTTGCAGTTCTGGGTCTGTGATGATGACCCTTAGGCTTTCTGTAGTTTTTGGCTTACACCTCCCTTGGGTCTTCGACTGTTTTTTTTCCATTGCTGAGCCTTCTGGAACGGAGCCCTTCAGGGTGGAGGTATCATTATCCTCAGCTTCTTTGGACTCCGTTCCTCCTCCTTGGGGTTCCTGCACTTGAGAAGAATTAGTTGTGCCTTTCCCTCCCAGAATATTGATGCCTTGTGTTTGGTGTTGAAGCTGGGTTTCCTTAGTGTTGTTGTCCTTATTTTTCTTTTTGCTGAGTTCATTTTTTCCAGTCGTTTCTAAACCCATGATCTGCACTCCTTCCAATGGGCCCTTACCTTTATCCATCATTATCTGTTTGAAATAATGAGCCCCAGAGGCCCTCGGTCTGCCCATCCATTGGGCCAGGGCAAGCCCCCTCTGTCGTAGATCTGAGAACAGGGCACTGCCCCCAGCCAGAGTTGGTAACAGTGCACAGACTATGAGCCAAAACCCTAGGCCAAAAATTTGCAGAGCCATTTTCTTTGACCCTCACAAAAACACTCTTATTTATACATAAATAATGTATTTATTTCACCCCACAAATTTCTCCACCCAATCCTCAACTAAATCTAATTTAGATTCATTTTAGGTGTGGACTCAACAAAGTCGCGTACATAGAATTCCTACTCCCTAAATTTGCTACCTAATTCTATTTTCTCTCATATCCTTTTAATTATTAAAAGAATATATACAAAATCCTCACCTTTTATTAATTTATTAAATAAAAAATTTAATTAATAAAATAATTAAAATGTCTCACCCATTTTATTACATAATTAGATAATGAAAAATTGAGCTTGATGCTCCTGCATCATGATGGAGGGATCCTCTTTATAGGATTGTTCGATCGCATGTAAGGCATCCCTATATCATGGTATTTCTAGACAATGGTGGGTATAATTCCCATAGGTGTCACAGAGAGTGCATGCGTGATTGGTACGCAGCGGTTTGCTTGTAATTTTTATGGCAAGTTCCTTTTTATGGGAACGTCGTGTTAAGTTGCCTACCTCGCAGCAGAGGAGTGGTTTTAATTCGTCCAACTCCAGGCATATGTGGGTAGGGTGTCCTGTGACATCAAAAATAGTTCAAGTTGATGACTCCCTTTGCATGGTGGGGGTCACCACTTTCTTTCCTCTCTTGGTGATTTTCTTGGTCATGGTCACTGGTTTCGCAGTGGGAATTTCCCTTGCAGGGCAGTTTCGACTATTGCTTGGGTAGATTGGGGCTCCTTGGGATCGGGGGGCTTTAACCCAAATGCAATAACGTTGGTATCTGTCGTTCCTAGAGGGGGAATGAGATACCACACTGGGAATGCCAATGATATAATGGGTAATACCAGTGTTTCCAAGACCTGCTGGGAGGTGAAGCCAGGAGGTGGATAGAGGAAAGGAGTTTGGAAGCCGGCGTAGACTAGGAAGGCTGCAGTAGCTGATGCCTCGGTGTTGTTACTGCTTGAGTCTGTGTCATGACTAACCTTGGTCCTTGATGTGGACATCATGCATACCGGGGCCCCTGTGGCATCGGGCGATACCACGGGGATAATGGGAGGATATCATAGGAATGACCCTAGGACGAATGACGTTTTGAATTGGCCAGGGCCATATTATTGATACCGCGAAATACCATCTACAACTGTATCTACATAGGGTAGAATTACATCCATGTTGGTCAAGGGATGATTTTCACTGTGCGTCAGCTCGTCTACTGTGATGACTCGATCCTCGTGGGGGAACATTATGATGTGGACAATGGAGGATGCTATGGAAGACATGGCGTACATGTAACTCCGCCCAAGGAGTATATTGTAATCCAAGTGAGCGTCCAAGACTTTGATGTCTATGTGGACTATCTTGCAGGCTAAACAGACTGGTACATTTTGCAAGAGACCGACGCGGGTCGAGGGACGACTGTTGTATGCTCTAAGTGTGATGACAGAAGGTTTGAGTTCGAGGGCTCCTAACCTCTGCCATACATTCTTTCACATGATGCATGTGGATGCACCCTCTTCAATGACACATCGGTGAATAGTGATATTCTGTACTGATACTGGTATCTAGAAGGCGACCATGGAGGGAAGCCTAGGGGTGACTTTGTCTAAGTCAAAAGCCATAAATTGTTCAGAAAGCAGTGATTAATTCGCCCCCTACTTAAACTATGTGAACACTTTTTGAAAAACCAAATTAAATGAAAACTAACCAAATGCCTATAGAAAGCAGCAAAAAATAAGTTTTCAGAAGCTGTGGGGTATCAACATAGGTGTGAGAAGATACATTAGGGGCTGCCCAACACACTTGCAAGAAGAAATAATGCATAACATAGGGAGAAAAAATCTCTCTACAATTTGCATGCAAAACCCTTTGACAGGTGCACCTTCCTGCACCCAAGTCACTCCTGAACGCGCGTAATGCACCTCTGTGAGGAAAAACTACACGCAAAAATCCTGCAAGTAAAAAAAAATAAGGAGCTTCCTTCTTCAATTTTTCACCTCAGTGAGTCTAGGGACTGCAAGATGGGTCAGAGGACTGTCATCTCCACTCCAACATAGACAAAAGGGTCTCCTATAAAAGATGGCACAACCACATAAAATTGAAACATGTCAGTGGAGTCGCCAATCTTGTTGTTGTGGATTAGTCACAGGGCTGTACGAAATTGCACAAGCTTAGAGAGTGTGGTATACTCTCTAAACTATTGGTAACATGCAGAAAGTGGGGGAGCTCAAAATCATAAAAATTAATGAAAATTATATGCTGAAGTATGCTCTAGTTAAACTAAAACTAAAAAACACAACTATACAAAAGCTATATAGAGAGTTCCAAACAATAATAATGAAAACGGTGGCTCGATGGCCTCTTCTTATTAAATGTTCAGAATGGAGAAGAAATTTTACCCCCTTGCCAAAGGGCACCTAGGCAATGGCTCTAGGTCTCGATGCAAGGAGGTTGCCTTCCAAGCTCTGCCTCTGATGCAGTCTCACTCTCTCTCTTTGCTGTGGTGGACTAAGACGTTGGGTGGCCAACTATGGAGTCCTCTTTAGCTCTAGCTCTGGGTCACACACAATGATGGTGTTTCTTGGGAAAATTTGGCTAGCATAACCTTGTGATCACCAGTTTCTCATCTATTGGTGGGTTTATATATGTGAGCTTCAAATCATCCTTACCTCCCTTGGTACATGATGGATAGTGACCCAAGGGAGAGGTGTGATTTGATTGTGTGCTCACATAATGTCTAAGAAGGTGCTGGTGGCTGTCCTTAGGAAACTTTCACATAAGGAGTAACTGTCGTTTGCTTGTTGTGGTCTCGAAAAGTGACCTTTTTCCATTTCCAGGAATGCATGCTTATCGGGCAAAAAGGCGCACAGAAGGCGCTCTTCTCGAAGGAAAAAGCGTGCATTTGAGCATTTATGACTAGTTCAAATCTGACTTTCTCAAAACCTTAGAGATTTTAAATATTTCTTGATGCCATAATGTATTCTTGTCCTATAAATCCTTGGGCTCAACATTAATTGATGTCATCTTCTATTGTACGATTTTCCAGTGTTAACAATATATATATATATATATATATATATATATATATATATATATATATATATATATATATATATATATATATATATATATATATATTTATTTATTTATTTATTTATTTATTCATTTATTTATTTATATGCTAATACTCGATGCTGTGAATTCATGTCATATGGTTGCAGGTAATGGAATTTTGTATTTAGAAGTATGATCTATGGAAGAGGATCTATCACAATGCACTAACAGATGAAATCAACGTAATATATATCCTCATATGGCATATGAGGTGGTTGTATATGAACAAGGAACTGGAAATTGTAAGTTCCTGGGAATGAAAATGTGCAAAAAGAAAGAGATCATGAAGTGCAACCATGTCAAGAGGTATTTATCATCTAGAAGCCAAGAAGATGTGACTAGAGTATCTCCTGGGAGGATATGTAGAATATGATAAAGAAGAATACCCTTGACAAAACATATCATTATGATATGTGTCAATCTGAATAAAGGATGCTGATGCCTACAAGAAGATGTCATGGTGAAAGATCATCACTGAGGTAACCTTTGTTTTAAAAGTGTATATGTTTATCTGGATGAATTTGTGCAGGGCTGCTAATCATGAAAAAGGATTTATGATCCTTGGAGATGATTTGAAGGAAAGTAGCACGGCATAATGGTGTACCAGACATGACTCGTGACTGAAATTTATGGATGGTCTATGCCCTATGAAGCCAAAGGTTGAAGATTCCTCAGTATCAAAATCCATGATATCGAGGAGAGGAATTCTTCATGAGCAGCTCAGTGTCTCACCATTGTTGCTACAGGACCCTAGTTGAGAGGGATCCTGGTGGTAATTTTCTTACTTGGAAGAAACTTGAAGTATTTCCTTTCTGAGTTAAGAGGGAGTGATGTATGTGATTCTCTAATACATGTGTCATGCATTAGACCAGGAATAACAACCGTAAGTCTTAGTGAATTCCATGTGGAGAGAATGGATATACACATCATTCCGGTCTTCACCTAGAAGACAGAATGGAGGATTGGGTATTCATATTTCACTGGATACTCTTTGAGAATGAGATAGGGCATTGAATATGAGAGTAGTTGAGGATCGATATTATTTGAGGGCTAGCTACTCAAGAGAAGAATAGTCCGGGAAGGTCATATTATAGGAATACCTGAGTGGAGTATGTACCTTGGAGAGAAAATGACTATGGTGTCTATAAGTCATGAGTCTCGTCATAATTATAGCCCATTGTCTCGTTGAGATATGGGGTTGTTAGTCAAGGCCTTGCACTAGGAAAATACTAGTTGATATGATGTTATACAGATGGGATTACCAATCCGATTCTTCTTATGAGATTCTTCAGTTTGAAAGTGACCATGTACCTGTATGAATACTTCCCTAGTTAAGAGGGAGTGTTGAAAAGTGTAACAAGATAGGTCTTCATATTGACTATGTAATTAAGGATTTATGTAAAAGAAGAAGACAAAGATAATAAAATGTATTTTGTACTTGCTTCATGGGTTTCATGAGAAATAATTTATTATAGGTTAATAGACTTATTCTTGATGTCTATCTAGGGTTTTTCCTTCTAGGGATAAATGTAATTAAGTGTCATATATATATATATATATATATATATGAAGGATATAATATAAATAAATGCTCCAAGACCTTGTCCAATAATCCGTGAAAGAATAACTTATGACAATGAGTTTAATGATGATTGGTGTTTGGTCTCAATCTAGTCTCCTAAATTGAGTTCATTTAATTGTCAACCAAGGTTGGTAAACTGCTGAAGTGAAGTGCACCGTATGTGCCTAGGTGTTAGTCTCTTAATGCGTTGTGTGTAGTGTTTTATGATGTTTTTGGTATTTTTGGTGATTTTATGTTCACAAGGAAAATGACTAGAAAGCTAGTGGAGAGAAGCTAATGATTGAAAACAGAGTGAAGCCTAATTGGTTGATGAAAAGTGGCGAATGCAAAGGTAACTACTAAAACAAAATCAAATCTAAACTATGACTAAACAGAATTCCAAGCTTGATAATGACTTTTAGAAAATGAATCAAAACATAAACCTAATTTGTCTCATTCTTTTGTCAAAGGTATTTTGAAAGAGATTGAGAAATGGTCAGCTAAGTATGCAAATTCTCCTAAGCTAAGTATGCAAACTCTCCTAATCTAAACAATTAAACAACTAGCTTATAATGATGCAAAATTTTATCCATGATTAGAGATTTGTTGAAGCATATTTGGAGAAAAACATTGATACCATCATAAGATCTCTACTCTAGGACTAGTTCCTAACTCTATTCTGCAACTTAGTTAATCATCACTAAACCTCGCCCAAGAGTTATAGATTTCCTTTTAAAGTAGTATTTTGAGGAAAGGCTCTGTTTATGAAGTAGTAAAGAAGTTGCAAAAGTACCTCAGGCCTTGAAATGATACTGTCTTCTGTTCCTATGTTTATGAATCAATTATAGATTTGGAACAAGAAGAGGTTTGTAAATAATGAAGGTTGTTTTGTTAAGTTTAACAACTGAAGTAATCTAATATGCAGTGGATGACAACTGAATGTGGAGTGCAAATGCAATGAGTTAAGCTAAAACTGAACTTAAGATGTCACTAGTCTAAAACAATGCTGAACTAACAAGTCATTATCAAACTCAAAATAAAATACAGAGCATGAGTTAAATGAAATTAGACTCCGGAGTATCCTAACTAAGCTATCATGCATTATTCTATGGGATTATACAGCCTGTTTGTCCATCATGATTGGTATTTTGGAAGAGTTTCTTAGAACAATCCTGACTGTACAATTCAGTGCAAATGCAAACATAAAGACTGAAAGCAATTTAAAAACTAAGATGTCACATCTGTCTCTTACCCATAATTATGATATTTTGGAAGGGCGTTTTAAGAGCAAGGTCAGCCATGTTACTTAGTAAAAACAAACAACTAAAAAATTCATCATCACAGTCATGCTTTGGACATCATAAGTATTTTTTGGAAGAGTTTCTTCTTTTGGAAGAGTATTTAGAACAATTATAACTGTGATAGTGAACAAAAGAAACTACAATTAAATCCTACAACACTATAGCCATTTCCCATTCATTATCATAATATTTTGGAAGAGTTTCTTCTTTTGGAAGATTTTTTAGAATGAGTATAACTATAGTGGCTATGAAATTAACTATGAACTCAAACTTCAAAAACGTAAAGGCAACTAAGATACTTATATAAATTACGCAAGTAAAACCGTGCAGGAGGCAGGGGCCCTCTACCACCGGACGAAATCTAACTCCAAATCAAATCAACGCTTTCAAAACAATACTGTCTTCTTCATTAAAGGAGAAATAACTTGAACAGAGCAATCTGCGTCTTCAGAAATGTAGCACAGAATCTAAGCAAAATCTAGAGCAAAATCTAGCCTAGCTCTCAGTTTTCCAAGTGTTTTTATAACAAATTTACATAACAAGACTTGCAACAATTCCAGGATCATTGTCTTTCCTTATCGAAATCACATTAGGACTCTTGAAGTGGCTGCGTAAAAAGGAAAAGGACATCCGGACTAAGACAGTCCTATTAGAAGTCTGCCTTCTTAAATGTGTTCCCACGTACAAAAACCATATCCAGAATTCGTTTCTTCCTTCATGGTGAGCAACGAACAATGTAGACATGACGTGGAATATACCCATATGCGGTTTTTCTTGAGAGGCCACCTGGAACATACCCAAACGTGAAGACAACTGCCGAATTTCCGGTTAGCTACGGAATGTCTGCATTCTGCAGCTAGTTCCGGTCAAAATGCATTATAATGACAAAAATCACAAAAATTAGCAAGTCAGTCATGTTAATCATTCTAAAAGTAATTTTAACTAAATTCATTGATCAATTGGGTCTAGGATAATAATGGACAAAGGAAAATGAGGTAAAGTAAGATGAAAGAAAGCACAATCTTGAGGCTCAACATACCCCCACTGCTGACTTCTTGCATGTCCTCATGCAACTTATCCCATAAACTCAGAGGCTTCTGCAAGAACATCTAATCCTCTCCTTCTTCTTTGCCTGGAAGCTAAAGATCTTCTGGGTTTTATGATGACAAGTTTGAACCTTAAGTTGATAAGTGCCCTGGTTAGCTTCTTGTTCCTCTTTTTCAACTTTTCATTAGCCTTTTCCACTTTGTCTATATGTAGAGATAAAGTTGAGTTCATATTGGTTTTGAGTTTGACTTGTTCCTTCATAATGTCATTCTCATTTTTGATGTGTCTATTAAGTAATTCCAGCTCATACCTATCCCTTCTTAACACATCTATTTCGGACAGTGGAGGACTAAGGGTTCTCTCTCTACTCTCTGAAGCTTTCCTTTCCAAATTTTCAACATATTCATAAACTTCTTGCCGAGCAGGGTCAATTTCAGGGGTTCCTTCATTAAAATCCTCTTCAACATCTTCTTCAATAGATGTTTCCTCATCTTCTATATTTATCACCCCTGTTTGTTTGATCTGAGTTTTCCTTAGTTTCCCCTTTAGTCTATGGCTTCTTCTTGCCTGGGAAGATCCCTCTCCTTTCTCTGTGGTAGATTCCCTGATTACTTTCTCTTTCTTAAGTTGTCTCTTGATTTGAGTCAACTTCTCTGAGATGATTTCCTCACTACTTTCCTGTACTGTTTTGTCAATTTCAATTTTTGAAGCTCTCCATTTTCTGCTTCTCCTTGTAGGCTATTGTTCAGGTGAGGGTTCTTTTGGCTCTTCAAAATGATTTCTTATCAAGAAATTGTCCCAAGTATCATTGGTTTTGGCTAAATGGTGTTCAATTAAAATCTTAACCAAGCCATGACGATATAGAGTTGTCTCTAAAAATTGAACCCTTATTTGAACACAAGAAGCCATCTTTTTCAAACTTTGAAGCAAGAAATAGGGTAAGTTTAACTCTTCCCCCAGAAAATGCATTATTAGTCTAATGTGGTAAACATAAAATGTGCCATATCTACCCTCACATGTAATAAATTTTTGCAGAATAAGCAGTATGTTTCTCCATTTATTTTTCAAGGCAAAACTTGGAATTCCTTTCTTAAACACAGTGATATCCATACCTGGTGATTTTAGAATTTTCTTCCAGGATTCATTATGGAATTCTCTGTTTTTGAACCATCTCTCTCCATTTCTAAGCAATCCCGTAGCTTCTGCAATGAAAACTTCACTGACAATGAATTTAACATCCCCCACTTCAACCTCAACTCCTTGAAATGATCTTGCAAATGTTTTAGTGACTTCTTTGTGGAAGCCATTAAAATTCTCAAGAAATTGTAGCCATCCTATCTGTTGCAACATTTCTTTACATTGAGGGTAGCCTTCTAGGTATTTTATACCCACTGGTTCAGTTCTTACAATGAAACCCATAATTGCTTCTTCAATGTTCAGATTAATACTCTTTCTACCCATGGAAACAATAACTTTCACCTTCGAATTGATATGCCTCAGGTTCTTAATGACAATGGCTTCAAACTTCGGAATGATATACCTCTGCGTTATAGTGACAATGGCTTCAAAATTCAGAATGATATACCTCTGCGTTATAGTGACAATGGCTTCAAACTTCGGACTGATATGCCTCTGGTTGATAGTGACAATGGCTTCAAACTCCTCACTGATATATCTCTGTCTCTTGGTGATAATGGTTTCAAATTCCACACTGCTATACCTCTGTCTCCTGGTAACAAATGGCTTCAAATTCTTCACTGCTATACCTTTGTCTCCTGGTGACAAATGACTTCAAATTCCACACTGCTATACCTCTGCGTTTTCAGTGATAATGCTTAATCTCTGTTCACGGTGATAGGGCTTTGATATTCAAACTGATATACCCTTTGCTCTGCTCACGGTGATAGGAATATCTCTATTTTGCGGAATGAAGTGCTGGCTACAGAATGGAGTGATGGAAGTAGTTACAGAAATGAGTTAATGGAGTGAGGTGGAGAAAATGAATTAATGAGTGAAAAGATGGCAGAGATTTTTACAATGGAAAAGAAAATCATCATTGAATGATTTGGTTGGGTGACGTGAAGAAATTAAACACTTCAGCCATTTTAACCGCTTAAATGATGTCGGGTATAGAATTTGAAATGAGAGATTTTAATCCAAAGTTTGTGGAGGGTATTTTGGTCATGATCAATAAAAATAATTAAAACAACTTTTTTGAATGATTCATAACTAAAACTATGCTAAACCTTATGAAATGCCATTATAATCTAAACTTGTTACCTCTGCTTTTCATTTGATTTTTGTAGTCTTTGTCTTCTTTGTTCACCTTTGGAAGAGTCTTCATAATCCTTCTTGATTCTTCTTATTCATGGATACACTGGATCATTTTGTTGCAATTCAAATGTCTGCTGACTAATGCCTTCAGGATTTGTAGCTACGGAATGACTGTCTGGCTGTGGAAAGTCTGATCAGCTGCAGAATGTGCCTGAAGAGCATTTTAATCATGGAATGGAGTGGTTTTTGGAATATAAGTGAAATGTTATATGACATGAATGAATATTGATGATGATACATGATGTGTATGAAGTGGATGATGAAATGGAATGGATTCAGTTTATGAAATGGAGTGGAAGAACATAAGAACTGCTATTATTCATTTGCAGTAAGACATCAGACTTTAAATTTTGACATGAGAATGAGGTGGATGGAGTATGGAATGAGATGAATGAAATATGGAATGAAATAGAGTATGAATGAATGAATGAAATGGAATATGTATGGATAAGTAAATGGAGTGAAATGAAATGAGATGGATCATAAGCACTATGGATCTGAACTTATGATTTTGTAACAGCTGCTTGCAAAAACAAAATGGAAAAGTTAGAGTGTCAGAGAGACTCTGATTTTCACCCTATCTTTTCTGTATAAAAATTCCAATCAGTGATTGGTTTTCATGTTTATACTTGTATTTATTTATTTATTTTTTCAAAAGAAATGCTTCAGAAAATTCAATCAAGTTGATGAAGAAGAAAGATTCTTCTTCATTAACTTCACATCACTGCTTTCTTGAAACTTCTGGACAAATTCTTCTCTTGAGAGTGGTTTGTGATACAACTTCAATCTATGACCATTCACAAGAAAAGTGACATCTTCTTCATCTATAGTTCTGATTTTTACTGCCCCATTATCAAAAATTTCAACAATTTCATATGGCCCAAGCCAATGTGTCTGAAATTTACCTTGAAAATCCTTGAATTTTGAATCAAACAAGAGAGCCCAGTCACCTTCTTTGAATTTCTTCTCTTTGATGTACTTGTCATGCCATCTAGCTCTTTTCTGTTGGACTAGACTTGTTTTCTGAACTGCATCTTGTCTGATCTCATCCAATTCATTAATCTGCTCCAGTCTATGCTTTTGTGCCTCCGTCAAATCAAGTCCTAACTGAACTGCCATTTTGAAGGTTTGAATTTGGAACTCTATGGGAAACAAAACTTTCTTTCCATAAACAAGCTCATAAGGAGTATGGCCTGTTGTGTTTCTCCATGTAGTTCTATAGGCCCACAAGGCTTCAGGAAGCCTATCCACCCAATCTTTTCTATGTAAATGGACAATCTTTGTTAGGATTCCTTCAATAACTTTATTGGTAGACTCCACTTGACAATTTTCTTGTGGATGATAGGGAGTAGATTTTCTATGCCTGATTTTGTACCTCTCCATCATTTGCTCCACTAGCCTTGATGTAAATTGAGCTCCTTGATCTGTAACAATTTTCCTTGGGACACCAAAACGAGTAAAAATATCCTCAAAAATAAAAGTAACTACAGATGATTCATTAGCAACAAGTAATGGCTTGGCTTCTACTCATTTAGTAACATAATGAGTGAAAACTAATATATACCTTTTCTGTCTTGATGGAGGACTAATAGGTCTTACAAAATCCAAAGCCCATTTTTCAAAAGGTTCAATATGTACCTGAGGTTGTAATGGCATTTCACCTGAAGGAGAAGGTTTCCCTACCCTTTGGCAACTGTCACACCTTTTGACATACTCTTTAGCATCTTTAAACAAGGATGTCCAATAATATCCTAAATTAAGGATCTTATAGGCTGTCCTCTTATCAGCAAAGTGTCCGCCACAAGGTTCATCATGACATGCTTTGAGAATCTCAGGCATCTCATCTTCACGAACACACCTTCTAATGATTAAATCTGGACATGTCTTGTACAACTCATTAGCAACCCATGAATATTTTGCACTATCATGAATGATTTTTCTTTTATCCCTTGCATTCATTATTGAAGGAAATTTTCCTGAAACTAAATAATTAGCAATATCAGCAAACCATGGAGTTTGAGTAGAGATTGCAAAAAGATATTCATCAGGAAATTAATCTTCAACTGGAGTGTCATCTTTGATATTTTGGAGTCTAGATAGGAAATTAGCTACTGTGTTTTGTTTTCCAGGCCTATCTAGAATGGTAATGTTGAATTCTTGTAAGAGCAATAAACATCTTATGACTCTGCCATTAGTAATTGATTTGTTCATTAAGTATCTAATTGCAGAATGATCAGTGTGAACAAAAGTTTCATAGCCTGTTATATAGTGTCCGAATTTGTTTATGGCATGAACAACAGCTAAAAACTCTTTTTCAGTTACAGTATAGTTTAACTCTGCAGGAGTCAAATTTTTACTGGTATAATAGATGGCATAGGGAATCAAATCTTTCTGTCCCAATACTGCTCCTAGAGCTATATCGGAAGCATCTGTCGAGATATGAAAAGGTAACTTCCAGTTAGGTCCCCTTAATATAGGTGCTTTAGAAATTTTGGTTTTCAGGGTTTCAAAAGCTAACTGGCAATCAGAAGTCCACTTAAATTCACAATCTTTGGTGAGTAATTTGAAGAGAGGAGATGCTATTTTGGTGAAGTTTTCTATAAATCTCCGATAATACCCTGTAAATCCCAGAAAACTTCTAACATCTCTTTGACAACTTGGAATGGATAGGTTAGAAATGACTTCAACTTTCGCCTCATCAACTCTAATCCCATCCCCTGAAATGTGGTGCCCTAAAACAATACCTTCAGTGAACATCATAAAATTTTTTTCATGACTAAGTGAAAGGTTTGCTTCTTGACATCTTTTTAAGACTTTTTCCAAGTTTTCTAAAGCCTCTTCAAATGTGTCCCCATAAACTGTGAAATCATCCATGTACACTTCTACACAGTCATGTATTAGATCCGAAAAAATTCCTAATACTGCCCTTTGGAATGTTGCAGGTGCATTGCATAATCCAAATGGCAATACTCGGTAGGCATAGGTACCCCAAGGACAAGTAAATGTGGTTTTATCTTGGTCTTCAAGTGCTACTTGGATTTGATTGTAACCACTAAACCCATCTAAGAATGAAAAGTACTTTTTGCCAGCTAATGTATCTAATACTTGATCTATGAAAGGTAAGGGAAAATGGTCTTTAAGAGTAGCTTTATTCAGTTCTCGGTAGTCAACACATACCCTCCATTTTCCATTTTTATTTGGCACAATTACCAAAGGAGAAACCCACTGACTATCTGAAATAGGATAGATGAAATTGACATTTAACAATTTTTTCAATTCTTCTTTAACAATTTCCCTAAGATTTGGATTCATCCGTCTTTGAGGTTGTCTGATTGGTTTGCAATTTTCCTCTATATAGATGTGATGAGTGCAAGTCTTGGGGCTTATCCCTTTCATGTCATTGTACTCCCATGCATATGCAGAAGAATGTCTCTGTAATACTTTGACTAACTCTTCTTGTTGAAATTTTTCTAGGTTCTTGTTTATGTTCAAAGTTTTGCCTAGAAAAATCTCACTTGTAGAGCTGCCAAATTTGTCCATAGAATGAAGAGACATTTGCCTCGATGAAAAAAACTCAATGTTGGATCCCTCTTGAAATGATTCATGTTTATGTTCTGGAGAGGATTCAAAATTTTCTAGAGTATTCAGAATTTGATTATCTTCACTAATTTCTGAAATTGTGAAGAGAGGTTGTAAATCTTCTTCATCCTCTATCCATTGAGTGTCATCTAAATCTGTAATTGTCCTAGCTGGAGGATATAAAGTGAATTTCTTATTTGAACTACCATAAGAGATATACATATCACTGGATCTACAACTAATAAAAGCATCAGCTGTAGCCAACCAAGGTCTTCCTAATATAACAGGATGGCCTCCTAGATTATTCTTAGGAGTTAGGATCATGAAATCCAGAGGGTACTCCCAAGAATCTAGGGACACTGGAATGTCTTCTATTACCCCATCTGGTTTGATCACAAATCTGTTTTCTAATTGTAATAGTGTGGGTGTAAAGAGAAGATTAGGAAGTTTTAGTTTATCCATGATTTGTCTACTCATGATATTGATTGCTTCTCCTAAATCAATGAGTGTGTTTTGGATTTCAATTCCATTGATGTGAATTTTGACAACTGGATTTCCTGGGTCAAGATACTTTGGAATAGAAATCTTTCCCATCATAATGTCTGCTATTTGTCCTGCCAGTTGAATTTTCTTTGTTTCTCTTATTCTTTTTCTTGTTTTCTTCATACTCAACTCCTTTATTGTTTTGGCTAAAATTGGAATTTCTTTGATGTCTTGTAATAATGGAATTTTAATGCAAACATTTCTCAGCTCATCTAGGAAATCATAATTAGGCACCATGATTTGTTTTTCTACACCTCTATCAATTTGTAATCTTTCCGGAAAGGGAGGTATAGAAGTAGATGTAGATGGTTGCTCTAATACAGGAGTTGAATTTATTGGATCTTTTTGCTTTAATTTTTCAGTGTTTGGGTCTTGAAAGGATGTGTCTTTCTCAAGACTTTTATTCACCCGTAGAGAGTCTTCCTCAGAGTTATCTTGTTCTTGTATATTCATATAAGGTTTCTTTCATATTTTCCGTACCCAAGTTGAACATCACTAAGGCTCCATATAATAAATGAAGTCAAACCTGGCCTTCTTCATCATGTATGTCTTCGAGGATTTTTATTATTGGGGTTTGTATGGTTGAGCAGAAATTGATTTGATTTTGAGGAATGAATGTGGATGTTGATTTTATGGTTGGTTCTATGATGTTGTTGAGGATTTTGTTGAAAATTTGTTGAAGATTTTGAGAAAAAATTTGCTGAGGATTTGAGGATAAAGATGTGGGTATGGTGGATATTGATAGTACTGAGAGTATCTTCCATAGGGATTTTGTGCTCCTTGTGCCCAAGTTTGTGATTGATTTTGAAATTGGGGCCAAGGTTGCTACCAAGAATTCCAATTTGGTGGGGGTTGATTATACAACTGATCATGAAATCCTTGTGTTTGAGATCCTTGCCAAGGCCTCCTGGAGACAAAATTGAGAGATTCTGTGGAACTTGTAGGAGTTTCTTCTTGAAAGACAACTTTAAGACCAGGAAGTGAAGGACAGCTCTTGGTCTCATGTTTTTCTGAACAAATTACACAAGTCTCCACAACTTTTGCATCCAAAGGGCACTCTCTCAAGGCATGTTTCTTTCTACATTTGGGACAAAAGATTGCTAAGGCATCAGATTCAGCTTTTTGCTTGTTTTTTATCTTAAGGGTGTATATTTGTTCACTAAGACTCCCTAAGATGTCAGATTTGAAATCATCAAGCATATGTCCTATTTCTGACCTACTTACTGTCCCAGAAGCAGGCTTACTTGCCCTTGCAAGAGCAAGATTCTTGGACCTTTGACAGCTTTTAGATTTCCTTGAAAGGTTGATACACATACATAACCTGTGATATTTAGTAATGTGAGCTGATATATATCCCCTTTTCCCATCATGTTAAGGATATCTAACCATTCATCCCTAATTGTCTTCAACAAGAGAGCTTTCAAGGTGTCTTGGTCAAAGTTTTCCATTTTTTCCCTCTTGATGTTATAGTTAAACCTCTCCAACAAATATTCCAAATTTTCATCCTATTTTTGTAACATTTTAAACACTTCCTCCTTATGGTTGACTGGCATATAGCAATCCAAATACCTCTCTAGAAATGCTTATTTCATGTCTTCCCATGTCCTAATAGAACTGTTGATCAAACTCATAAACCATTTTAATGTTGCTCCTTTCAATGTTGAAGGGAATAGTTTAGCTTTTTGAGCATCTTGAAAGTAGTCATAGGTTCTACATAGGACTTCAAATTCAAATAATAATTTTTTAGGATCTTCAGTTTTAAGTCCATAAAATTTTGGAAGGACAGACGGTGAAATGTTTTTCATAGTTGCATTGGTTTCTTCATCTACTATAGGAAACCCAAAAGAGCTTCCCATTTCTCTTCTACCTCTTCCTCCGCCTCCTTCTCCCCACCTCTACCTCTACCCCAAATAGTAAAATGACAAGACCATCCTCCTCCTTCTTCCGCTTACGGTTGACTCTCCTGGTGGGAAGTGGAAAGGTTGGTGTCCCTACCGTGAGTTTTTAAATCTTCTTCTATGCATGTGTTCAAGGATGAAGTGGAAGGTTTCTCTAATGGAACAGTTGACCTTAGATCTTCTAGAAGTCCAGGATCGCAAAGGATGGAAGATGGGTTTGAGTTGAAGGTGTACTAGCTCCGGATCTAGATGAAACAAGTGGTGTTCTAGAAATCAAACTTCTGCCTCTGCTGCTTATAAATATTCCCCTTGAATCTCTCTCCCTACGCATATAATTGTTTTTGGATGCTAAGAAACAAAGGTTACCTAGTTTTCACTTCCCCGACAACGGCGCCAAAATGTTTGGTCTCAATCTAGTCTCCTAAATTGAGTTCATTTAATTGTCAACTAGGGTTGGTAAACTGCTGAAGTGAAGTGCACCGCATGTGCCAAGGTGTTTGTCTCTTAATGCATTGTGTGTAGTGTTTTATGATGTTTTTGGTCTTTTGTGATGATTTATGATGTTTTTTGTCTTTTTGGTGGTTTTATGTTCACAAGGAAAATGACTAGAAAGCTAGTGGAAAGAAGCTAATGATTGAAAACAGAGTGAAGCCTAATTGGTTGATGAAAAGTGGCAAATGCAAAGGTAACTACTGAAACATAATCAAACCTAAACTATGACTAAGCAGAAACAAAGCTTGATAATGACTTTTAAGCAAATGAATCAAAACATAAACTCAACTTGTCCAATTCTTTCATCAAAAGTATTTTGAGGGAAAGCTTGAGAAGTGGTCAGCTAAATATGCAAATTCTCCTAAGCTAAGTATGCTAACTCTCCTAATCTAAACAATTAAACAACTAGCTTATAATGATGCAACATTTTATCCATGATTAGAGATTTGTTGAAGCATATTTGGAGAAAAACATTGATACCATCATAAGATCTCTACTCTAAGACTAGTTCCTAACTCTATTCTGCAACTTAGTTAATCATCATTACAACTCGCCAAGAGTTATAGATTTCTTTTTAAAGTAGTCTTTTGATAGAAAGGCTCAAGTATAAGTTCAAAAAGAAGTTGCAAAAGTACCAGGCATTGAACAGATACCGTCTTATGTCTTGCATGGTTATGAATCAATTATAGATTTGGAACAAGAAGAGGTTTTGTAAATAATGAAGGCTGTTTGGTTAAGTCTAACAATTGAAGTAATCTAATATGCAGTGGACAACAACTAAATGTGGAGTGAAAATGCAATGAGTTAAGCTAAAATTGAACTTGAGATGTCACTAGTCTAAAACAGTGCTGAACTAGCAAGTCATTATCAAACTCAAAACGAAATAACAAAGCATGAGTTAAATGCAATTAGACTCCGGAGCATTCTAACTAAGCTATCATGCATTATTCTATGGGATTATACAGCCTGTTTGTCCATCATGATTGATATTTTGGAAGAGTTTCTTAGAACAATCCTGACTGTACAATTTAGTGCAAATGAAAACTTAAAGACTGAAAGCAATTTAAAAAATAAGATAACACAGCTATCTCATACCCATCATTATGAAATTTTGGAAGAGTGTTTTAAGAGCAAGAACAGCTATGTTACTTAGTAAAAACAAACAACTAAAACATTCATCATCACAGTCATGCTTTGGACATCATAAAATTTTTTTGGAAGAGTTTCTTCTTTTGGAAGAGTATTTAGAAAAATTGTAACTGTGATAGTGAACAAAAGAAACTACAATTAAATCCTACAACACTATAGACATTTCCCATTCATTATCATAATCTTTTGGAAGAGTTTCTTCTTTTGGAAGAGTATTTAGAATGAGTATAACTATAGTGGCTACGGAATTAACTATGCACTCAAACTTCAAAAACGTGAAAACGACTAAGATACTTATCTAGATTACGAAAATAAAGCCGTGCAGGAGGCAGGGGCCCTCTACCACCAGATGGAATCTAACACCAAATCAACTCAACGCTTTTCAAAACAACACTGTCTTCTTCATTAAAGGAGAAATAACTTGAACAGAGCAATCTGCGTCTTCAGAAATGTAGCATAAAATCTAAGCAAAATCCAGAGCAAAATCTAGCCTAGCTCTCGGTTTCCCAAGTGTTTTTATAACAAATGTACATAACTTAACTTGCAACAATTCGAGGATCATTGTCTTTCCTTATCGAAATCATACTAGGACTCTTAAAGTGGCAGCGTAAAAAGGAAAAGGACATCTGGACTAAGACAGTCCTATCAGAAATCTGCTTCCTTAAATGAGTTCCCACGTACCAAAACCATATCCAGAATTTGGATTTTCCTTCATGGTGAGCAACGAACAATGTAGACATGACGTGGAATATACCCATATGCGGTTTTCCTTGAGAGGCCACCTGGAACATGCCTGAACTTGAAGATAGCTGCAGAATTGCCGGTTAGCTACGGAATGTCTGCATTCTGCAGCTAGTTCTGGTCAAAATGCATTACAATGACAAAAATCACAAAACTTAGCAAGTTAGTCATGTTAATCATTCTAAAAGTAATTTTAACTAAATTCATTGATCAATTGGGTCTGGGATAACAATGGAAAAAGGAAAATGAGGTAAAGTAAGATGAAAGAAAGCACAATTTTGAGGCTCAACAATTGGCCCGAGATCTAGACCACTCTGGCTGCTGATGTTGGGGCGCGCTGTCAGTTGGCCGCATGGGGCCGTCTAAAATTTGCTGAGAACAAGTTCCTTCAGTCACAGGACCGATTGTTACGTTATATCCCATAGCATTGGTGCAGGAGGCACAATATGTTCGTTCTGAGGGGGAAGAACTTGATTATCCATCCAGAGATGGATATATACTTTGTGACCGAATTACTACCTTAGGGCGAGGTGCTGAGGTATCCACTCCCTGCTAGACGAATGAACACGGACAGGTGTTGAGTCTCAAATCTGCATCTTTCCTATACACCTTTATAGACCTTTTTCATTCACCTGAGCCTTCTAAATTGTCAATATCATTGCATATCAATTGTAAAAGAGCATCTAAAATGGTTTTTAACTATGTTTTGTGTCTGCTGTTTGATTTAGATTTTCGCTCATTTAGCTACGGAAACTTGCCACTTTTCGTAGCTGCTGCAACTTTCCGCAGCCATTTTGTGAAAGTCTATGTTGCAGGTGTCTTCAGGAAAAACGAGCCACATGGGCAAGTCAGAAATGATGTCGACATGGATCGTGTCCTATTGGTTCGAGAAAATTCACTTAGGGAGGCTGTGGTCAAAGGTGGCCAAGTGGAAGTCAACCGTAGAGTCCCACGGTGACAGGACTCTGTTTCTCATCACGTGAAGATTTGTATGGCCGTTTCTAATTTACGGGAGACACATCAACACCTGTACACGGCTCCATAAGCCGAATCTAACATCCACTCTTCATAGATTTACTCCTCACCGCGGCCATGATGCTGGATCTCTGGACGTGATGGTTCACGTGTCTCTATCATCACAAACTTTAGGGAATTAGTTATATCACCTTCTGGCTATAAATAACGCGTTTGTGATACAGCATAATAGCTAAATATAGCTTTGTAATGTAATTAAGGCTAGTTAATCACAACAGTAGAATATTTATCTTCCAGTATATCGCATTTAATATATAAGAAGACTCTGTTTCCAATCGTAATTCGTATTTGAAGGCTGTTGCCCGAGGCTGGTGCAGAGGGCCCCTACACACACTGAGGTTTTGTGCATTACTGTATAGTTTCTTGTTTTGTTTCTTTAAATTCATTGTGCCATAATCATTCATGTGTTTATGCATTGCATCTTTCATGGTATTTATGCTTCATCTCTGTTTATAATCTTTCATGCTTTACACTTTACTTCTGTCTTTCATGTTTTATGTTCTTGTTAACTGATCAGTGTTCTTGTTTCAGGTCATAAATAGGCAGCCCGGGCATTTGCATATCTTACTCACAACACAAGACAAGAACGGTTCTCCGTCGTTTAATTTACGAAGAGCCGTTTTTGTTTAATTCAAAGATCGTTTGAGCCTGTAAAATTTTCTGCGCATTTTCTTCGCGAAAAGATTTTAGATATATTAAATTTCTCATGTCATTTAGCTATTTCCTCCGGTTACACTGGACTGATATGAGGGATTGAAGTATGAGTGTGTAGTTTGATATTACTTTACTTTCGCAAGTTAGATAATATAAATTGCTCATGTCATTTTCACATCTGGGGTTTGTTAAATCGGACTCGATGGTGAGGGATTGAAGTATGAGTGTGTAGTTTGATATTACTTTATTTTTCTGCAAGTTAGATATTAAATTGCTCATGTCATTATCAGTTACCTCCGAAAGCCATAGCGAGACTAATGGTGAGGGATTGAAGTATGAGGGTGTAGTTTGATATTAGTTTATTTTTCTGCAAGTTAGATATTAAATTGCTCATGTCATTTTCAGTTACCTCCGAAAGCCACAACTGGACTGATGGTGAGGGATTGAAGTATGAGTGTGTAGTTTGATATTAGTTTTTTTTTCTGCAAATTAGATATTAGATTGCTCAAGTTGTTTATGGTTACCTCCGAAAGCCATACGACTCAATGTAAAGGGACTTTAATATAAGTTGATGTAATTTGATTTAGATTTACTTTGTTGCAATTCTTGGATTTATTTAAGCTGGGCTTTCTTTTTTTAGACAAGAAGAAGGATAATTTGGTTTTCATATGCTCAATAGCTCAAAACTGATTCTACTAAAGTTAGCAAAGACAACATCATTTCCTTTCGCTTTTGTCATTGTGTGTTTTAAAATTCCTTTGAAGTTTGAAGTTGGTAAATCATTATGAAGGATATCATTGCCTTGAAAAATCATAACCATACTTGTTTTTATTTTAGAATTTCCATCTCACATTAGAAAACCAAAAATGACAAAAAGTAAGAGATAGGTTATCTTGCACATATAGTGTGCCACACTTCATCAGCTTACGAATCTCGGATTGACAAATTAATGTAGCAATTTAGGACACACTAAATTGACCAAACATTTTGGCGCTGTTGCCGGGGAAGTGTAACTAGGTAGCCAATTTCTTAAAAAAAAAAAAAAAGGAAGGAAAAAATTGATAACTTCTTGAAGTATGCTCTCCTCTTGCACCTAGTGTGATTTGGAGGATCAGAAAAGAGAGTTATTGGTTTAATCATTTCTTCAGTATGCTCTCTTCTTGCACCTAATGTGACCTGGAAGATCAAAAAGAGAATTATTAGCCCAACTTTAAAAAAAATGACATGCATAGAGTAAGAGATTCTAGGGGAAGGTTTATAGCTAGAGCCAAGAGTTCGATTTTCACAACTCCATCTTCTTCAAGGCATAGACAAGATTCACCACCATCTACCCCTAGCCTTAAGATTTCTGGAATTCAAGGAGCAGCTGAATTAGAGGATTCTCCTATACCACCTACCAAATCTCATTTAGAAAAGGAAGAGATTTCCTCTCATCCTCCCTTGATAGAAGAACCGTGGTGAGGACTTTAAGGACTCTAAAGAAAATATCATGGCAGAGGAAATAATAGATGGATTTGGAGGTAGAGGTAGAGGTAGAGGAGGAGGAAGCAATGGAGACAACAATGGTGCAGATAATAATGGAAGAAATAGGGAAGAAGACAACTTGTTTGGACTCCCTATAGTTGATGAGGAAACTCATACAACAATGAAAAATATCTCACGATCTGTCCTCCCCAACTTTTATGGATTGCGAAGTGAGGATCCTGAAACATTTCTGTTTGAGTTTGAAGTCGTGTGATGAACCTATGATTATATGGAAGACTCTCAAAAACTCAAACTGTTTCCTTCAACATTGAAGGGAGTTACTTTGAAATGGTTCATGGGATTAGCCACTCAATCTATTAGGACTTGGAATGATATGAAAAAAACATTTTTGGATAGATACTTGGACTATTGTATGCCCACCAATCACAAGGATGAGGTATTCAAAATGATGCAAAAAGAAGATGAAAATTTGGAAGATTTACTTGAAAGATTTCAATACAACTTGAAAAGAGCAAAGATGAGCAACTTAGATGATGAAACCTTGAAAGGCCTCATATTAAAAGCCATTAGAGATGAATGGATAGATATTTTAAACATGATGGGGAAAGGAGACATTTCTCAACTTCCACTTCGTGACATAACAGAACTATGTGTCCATCTCTCAAGAGGAAAATCTAAAACAGAAAAAGGGCCTAGGGATCCTTCTCTTATCAGGGCTAACAAATCTGCAACTGGATCAGTAAGTAGGGCAGAGATTGGAAATATGCTTGATGAATTCAAAACTGATATCTTAGGGAGCCTTAGTGAACAACTAGACACCCTTAAGATCCAAAACAAGCAGAAAGCAGAAACAGATGCTCTAGCCATATTTTGTCCGAAATGTAGGAAGAAACATGCTTTAAGGGAATGTCCCTTGGATGCAAAAGTTGTAGAAACATGTATAATTTTCTCAGAGAATCATGAGATCAAGGATTGTCCTTCAATTCCTGGACTTAAAGCTGAAGACCCAAATTCAGTAGAATCTCTTTGTTTTGTTGCAAGAAGACCTTGGCAGGGACAACAAACTCAAGGGTTTAACAACCCTATGAATCTTCAAACCCCTTCTTCCGAAGAAGATCATCAAGTGTTATCTAGAATACTAGTTCACCTTCAAGAACAGTTATCTATGGCCAAGAAGAAAGAGAAAGGAAAACAAAAGAAAAAAGACAGTGGTCCACAGTGTGTGAGAAGAAGTCCAGACTTAAGGGGAAGTTGAGGAAAACGCAAATGAAAGGACCCCATTTTTTTGATTTGGGAGAAGAAACATCTGAACAATCCCCAGCTGGCCATAGTCCATCTCACTCTCAGTCATACAGTGAACCTAGTTCATTTCATTCTCAGTCAGACATTGAACATAGTCCATCCCATTCTCAGCCAGACGTTAATGTGAGTCCTTCTCAGCCAGATTTTGAAGACAACTCTCCTCCAAGGCATTTTGGGGACAGCCCAATAAAAAACGACACCTGAGATAGACCCAAAGAAACAAGAAGTATATGATTATATAGAATCTTTGGAAAGAGCAGCTACGGGTCCCAGTACTTCGTCCACTCAGCCTCACACAGTACAAGATGATCTAGTCCAATCACTAAAACAAGAAGTCTTTGAGCTATAGCTTTTAAATAAACACATTAAAAATGAAAATGAGGCATTGAAGGAACAAGGCAAATCGGACAAAATCATTCATGATAATACCATGCTACATCTGGGACTATGGTAGAAGAAGAACAAGAAATTGAAGAGGAAATGCCAGAAGTTAAGAAGAGCACTGATTAATATCAAATTCAAATGCTTGATGAAAAATCCCAGGATGTTAGTAGCACCAAGGAAGAGGAGGAGGGGATTAGATGTACTGGCTGAAGTGTCAAGGCATATGAATTGAAGAAGGATTATCAAAATTTTGGTTGCATGAGGACATGCAACACCTTCACAGTGGGGGTATGTTGAGTCTCAAATCTGCATCTCTCCTGTACACCTTTCTAGACCTTTTTCATTCACCTGAACCTTCTAAATTGTAAATATCATTGCATATCAATTGTAAAAGAGCATCTAAAATGGTTTTTAACTATGTTTTGTGTCTGCTGTTTGATTTAGATTTTTGCTTATTTAGCTACGGAATCTTGCCACTTTCCGCAGCTGCTGCAACTTTCCGCAGCCATTTTGTGAAATTCTATGTTACAGGTGTCTTCAGGCAATTCGAGCCACATGGGCAAGTCAGAAATGATGTGGACATGGATCGTGTCCTATTGGCTCAGGCAAATTCACCATGAGGTCATGCCAGCAGAATATGCGAAGTCAACCAGAGTCCCATCAATGAGGACTCTGCTTTCAAGACGGAATATTTGTACGGACCGTTTGAAGTTACTTGAGATACCATCAACACTCAGATACCTGCTCATAAGACAAATCAACATCCACTCTTCATAGATTAATTCTCAACGAACCATGATCCGACTGATCTAATGGTTTACGTATTTTCATCAAGATAAACTTTGGGGAATTAGTTATAATACCTCAATAGAATAACATGTTTCATATATACGTAATAGATTAGCCTCCATAGATACTCAGAGGTAATATGCTGTCACCAGGTTGAATATCACCTCTCTGTTATGACTGCGTTTTAATATATAAGAAGACTCTGTTTCCAATCGTAATTCGTACTTGAAGGCTGTTGCCAAGGCTGGTGCAGAGGGCCCCTGCACACGCTGAGGTTTTGTGCATTATTGTATAGTTCTTGTTTTATTTCTTTAAATTCATTGTGCCATAATCATTCAAGTGTTTAAAAGTTGCATCTTTCATGGTATTTATGCTTCATCTCAGTTTATAATCTTTCATGCTTTACACTTTACTTCTGTCCATAATCTTTCATGTTTTATGTTAACTGATCAGTGTTCTTGTTTCAGATTTCAAATAGGAAGCCCGGGCATTTGCATATCTTTTGACTAATATTGAAACCATGTCAAAGTTCCGTCGCTTAATTTATTTTCTTTTCTTAGTTTTTGTTTAATTCCAGTATTGCTTTGTTTATTTCAGTCTTGCACATTTGCTTCAGTAGTTAGATTTAGATATATTAAATTGCTCATGTCATTTTCAGTTATCTCCGAAAGCCACAGCTGGACTGATGGTGAGGGATTGAAGTATGAGTGTGTAGTTTGATATTAGTTTACTTTCTGCAAGTTAGATATATTAAATTGTTCATGTCATTTTCAGTTACCTCCGAAAGCCACAGCTGGACTGATGGTGAGGGATTGAAGTATGAGTGTGTAGTTTGATATTAGTTTACATTCTGCAAGTTAGATATATTAAATTGCTCATGTCATTTTCAGTTACCTCCGAAAGCCACAGCTGGACTGATGGTGAGGGATTGAAGTATGAGTGTGTAGTTTGATATTAGTTTACTTTATACAAGTTAGATATATTAAATTGCTCATGTCATTTTCAGTGACCTCCGAAAGCCACAGCTGGACTGATGGTGAGGGATTGAAGTATGAGTGTGTAGTTTGATATTAGTTTCTTTTTCTGCAAATTAGATATCAGGTTGCTCAAGTTGTTTATGGTTACCTCTGAAAGCCATAGCTGGACTAATGGCGAGGGATCAAAATATAAGTTGATGTAATTTGATTTAGATTTACTTTGTTGCAATTCTTGGATTTCTTTAAGCATAGTTTCTTTTGTGTTTAGACAGCAGCAAGGATAGTTTGGTTTTCATGCTCAATAGTTCACTTTTTGATTTATTAGGCTAGCAGCACATTTTCATTTCCTTTCAAGTTTTTTCATTGTATGTTTCAAATTCCTTTTGAAGTTTGAAGTTGGTAAATCATTATAAAGGATATCATTGCCTTGAACAATCATAACCATACTTGTTTTTATTTTAGAATTTCCATCTCACATTAGAAAACCAAAACGACAAAAAGGTAAGAAATAGGTTATCTTGCACATATAGTGCGCCACACTTCATCAGCTTACGAATCCCGGATTGATAAATTAATGTAGCAATTTAGGACACACTAAATTGACCAAACAACAGGTTCTGAAGGAGGCATTGCGGTGGTGCACCTCTTACTAAGGGGTGCATCAATATTGTATCAGTGATAGATGTGGCCAAGTAGTGTGCTCTAGCCATTATTGTATGACTATCAGGGTCATTTGCTCCACATCAGGCATAGGGCCCACAGGTGGGAGTGTTACGCCATTTGAGGAATACACATTTTTTCAATTTTTCCCACTTCTGCTTTGATGGTATGGTGTCGCAACTGAGCAGGGTCCAACATGGATCCAAATCATCTGTGTATGCTAGCATCTTATGCAGCATTATGTATGAGAGGGTCGTGCTACTGAGGCCTATTATGGCTGTGCCTATTTGGGGGTCAAGGGAGCCATGCATGAGGAGGTGGGCTCCAGTGATGCCACACGGCGGTGGTGGCATGGTGGGTCATTATTGGAATGACATGATGGAGGCCTTGTTCAAGGCAAATCTGTAGATTTTTTTTCCATAGCTGTACATAGGGATGGACTTTTAGGCTGATCTAGATATCGGTCTTCCTTTTAGTTATGTTTTGGGGTCTTGCTAGTATGTGCTATATTTCTTCATTTGTTCGAGTTTTTATGTACTTGAGTGTTTTTTATTGACATTGACATTATTTTGGTTACTCATATAAATTTTGGCGAGGTGGGATTCCCAGTGGCCCGACTGGTGGGTCATGATCCTCTCAACTAGCCACCGGGTGGTTGAGGAGGAGGTGCTGCAAGTGGACCGGGTGGTGGTGCCAGTGGACTTGGCGGGGATAGTGCTAGCCCTTCTGGTGAGGGCAGCAGCTTGGCTGTAGCTGAGGTAGTATCCGAGCGAGCTCATGCTGATGTAGCTGAGGCACACATCGCTATACTTACTACTCAGGTGGCCACTCTAGAGGACTTCCGGGGTCGAGTGGACCACTTGACCCAGTGGATGCCTGCTTGTGGTTTCATGGACGACTTCGAGGAGGCTTGTCTAGAGATGGTGATGGCTCGTCAGATGGATTACTGGCCCACTTTATGACGGGTAGCTATCACAGTGGTGACAGTAGCTCTGGTGGTGGCACCAGGAGTAGTGGTGGGCCCGGGTGCTCCTCTTGAGGGGGCACCCCCCTAGAGTAGTTTTGTACGCAGGGAAAGCACCCATTATGAGGATTCTTCCCTTATTTTTGACGACCATTGTATTTTTAGGCTGGCCAATGGGCCAGTGATACTTATTTTGTACTCAGATACACATATTTTCTTATATATATATGAGAGACATGGTGTGCTATCTTTTTCAGTTTATGCATTTTGTGTTATGCTAATGGATATCTATGTTTTTGGTTTTTTATCTATGGTGGTTTATTCCCGATGCATTCCAGTATAGGATATTTTTAGCTATATGATCAGCTGCTTGGTTTTGATTCCTCGATACATGTGAGAATGTAATGTAATCAAATTGTCTACTTAATATTTTGGCACGCAAATATTTTCTAAACAGGTTTGTGTCTTTGGTTTCAAATGTTTGGTTTAACTGTGATACCACTAACTGGGAATCTAGGTAGACATGCACATGGTGGATGCCCTGATGGAGGGCCTCACACATAAGTCCGATAACAACATCATATTATTCCTGATTGTTGTTTGCTGATCCGATGCACACGCCGTTTGAACACAGTGGTGATTGGTCAGGGTGGTAGATGACCCATGTGGCTGTAGCTAAGCTTTGATACCATCACAATGTTCCATCAGAAAATCCAAAATACGGTTAAGGTTGGTGATCCATGGTTGTAATTTGAGTGCATTTAAGTCTTTGGGTCAAAAATATTTTGGTATTTGGATTTTGTGTACTCTAAATCTAGGGGATAGGGGCTATTGGGGCCCTTATGGATAGAACTTCTTGAGGTAAAGGATTTTGATGGGGTTAGTGAGGTAGGTCACGTTCGGTTATGTCAAGATGTATGCCCCTTGTCAGAGATAATGTTTGATGATATAGGGCACTTTCCACAAGGTTTTGAACTTTTCTGGCCCTAAGGCCTCTTTTGCGACATCATAGCGAAGGACTAACTCTCCCTCAGTAAATGAGCGACGGGTGATGTGGAAGTCAAATGATGCTTGTACCCTTTTTTTATGGGCCTCATTGTGTTGGAATGATTTTCACCTGTTTTCATCAAATAGCTCTAGTTGTACTAGGCATTGTTCTAGAGGCTCAGTGTCATCAAGGAGTTTGATGGCGGTATGCAATTTTGGGATCTTGTGGAAATCTATGAAAAAGCATAAGGTGCCTTGGTCTTTTGCAGCATGAATAAGGTAGAATTCGTGTGTCATGGGGGCAGTTGAAATCCTGTCTTGGGCGTGCGATGATACAAATCGTATGTGGTGAATTGTGTCAGTGGCATGCGGCGAGGGAAGGATCTCAGTAACAGAGTCATGTGTTAGCCTAAGGTTGGCTTTCCCGCTATGATAGTCAATTTCCGGTAGGTGGAAGTTGTTTTTATCATAGAGGTGCCTGAATGCTTTTAGCAGCGGGCATACCTCTGGCACATGATCATGACCGGTGCAAATGGTGCATGGTATCACAGTGCTGACAGAGTAGATAGTGTGAGATTACACTACTCAATGTTCCTGACATGGACGCTTAGAAAGGGTCGGTTGTGAACCAGGTCGTCTTCTGCTTCCATTTTTGCGTCGTAGGTTCAGTCTTACCTCCCTTTTTGGTAGGTGGTTGACCTAATGCCGCTCTAGTTTCACTCAGCCTGGGGAGATGTTTCAATTGAATGTATGATGAAAGTGTGAGAAAATTCAGCAATAAGTTTGCGTGACTTTTTCTTTATTAGAGAGAATTTTTTGAGGAAGGGGCGAGATTATGCAGAGACTGTTTGCAAGGGGTTTGATTTCTCTGCATTGGTTGATTCGATGATTGTTTAGATCACATAGGCCACATGTTATCATAGACTTGGCCTGGGGTATACATGGTTGGTGTGTGGTCTTATTAGGCTTGACACACCACTGCGGTGGTGGGGACATTGAGCCGGCAATATGTTTTTTATGCCACTCTTGGAGATCGCTCATCCTCTTTTCTATGGCATTAATCATGTCGATAGTGGGACAGATCCGTGAGACATAATCACAATGTTGGTCATCATGATTACCCTGACATATCAAGCAAAATATCTCTGATATGGGGGTCCCATCGTGCTTGGTCTGAGGCTAGGCTGGGTACCAACGTCACAATGCTGCTAAGTTAGGGCAGTGGACTACTATATGGTCTGTCTACTTGCAGAACATGCATGCGGGTGGGTTTCGAGAAGTGCCTTTAGGGGTAACTATGGGTTCCCTGCTAGGCCGTTCTTCGGCTGAAAAGAACATGATAGACCCGCTCATCTCCTCTACTTGGGTCATGGAGCTGCCGATGGATTCAGCATCCATATAATCTTCTTGGGAAATATGAACTATGGCTGAGCAGAGGCTAGCAAGGGCTAGCCATAAGCGAGGTATGTAGTGACTATTGGGGTCCTATGATTTGGCTGATTGGCAAACCAAATGACAAGGCAACATTCAAACCAATCTTTAGAGCTCTAGGATCTAGCCCTCCTAGTCTCAGAGAGGGATATCTCAATATGTTTGTAAGGATATAGCTTTATGATTTTAAGGGTTGATTTTAGGCTAGTTATTAAGTGCAAGTTTGTTTGTTTGAGTTTGGTTGGTTGGACATGAATGATCTACGAAACATAGATAGAAAGGGGAAATATCAGATCCATTGGGTAATGGAGTCAAGTAGAAGTTATAACAAGCTCAATCAATGGATATGGGATATCAAAGGGAAAATCTAACTTGCCTAGTGGATCTTGGGTTTGGTGGATGAAATGAAATGGACATTAAGAATTTAGAAGGAGAAGTAGAACTAAGGGCAATTAAGAATCCTTAATTATATGTACTTCTCAACAAAGGCACTTAAGACATTATCTAAACATGAAGAGGCATTCCATAGACAGGGTAACCATAAATTCTATAAAACCACACTTCAACAAATAAAAATTTCAAGAAAAATTTTTCAAATAAAATCTATGAGTTGAGGAATGCTCTATTTCATCCAAAGATTTCACTTTCAAGGATAAGAAAACATTCAAGATTCAAAAATAACTACATTCATAGAAGAGGGAACTCCTAAAAATCTCCGATTACAATTATAAAGACCTTCAAAACAATTATCTCAACAAGAACAAAGGGTATGATCAAAATAGACCTCTTTGACAGACTGTAAACAATGGTACTTTAAAGGGAGACTTTAGAAACAGTTTTCAAGTGGCAGAAAGTAAGCAAGGAAAACCATAAATCATTGTTGAGACCAAATGTTTGAACTATTTATGAAATAAACAAGCTTAAGGGTTTAAAAGCAGTCAAACTACTCAATAAAACGTTCAACAGATGAAAACATAAAGGCAGTGAAGAGTAAACAGGCCTAAGGTGCTTCTAGGAGACATTTCTTAGCCTAAGATTTTACTCTACTGCAAGAAAAGCATAATGGAACAAGGCGAAAAATAGGAAATAACACTAACATATTAGAATACATCACCAACAACCATGCTCAGGGATCCAATGATAGAGCCTTATCATTAACAAAACATGTCAAAACATCATCAGTCTTCCAAAACTTCACCTTTTTCTTAATCTTCAGCCAGACTATGTACAACTTCAAAGAGTTCAAATTCCAGCAACCAACTGCTAAGAAAGAGCTTCTCATAGAGTATTTATAGAAGAATGAGGAGGTGGAACTCTATGTAGGGTTCAAAATTGTATTAATTACAAATTAAATTCATTCCTAGCCTTGAAAACCATGCAAGGCCTAAGGTAGGAATGAGTTGCACTAATTCCATGTTTAATAACTCTGTCTTTACTACCTAAGGATAAGTAGGTGAAAAGAATGGGTTTTGAGGCTTTCCCATGTCTTTAAATAACTTCTTTGACAGTTAAAAGATGTTCTGTCAGTGTGATAACTGTCAAAGTGTCTTTGTACGTGAGACGCAGGCTATAGGTGTCCTTTTTGATATCTGGAGGAGTAACTGCTTCAGTGATTTGGTATTTGAAGCCATCTTTCCCTGACCTATCTTATTAAGTCATTAAAACTCTGATTTAGGGATTTGATATGCTTTTAGGCCTTCTTCAATCATCTTTCGAGCTTTTTGTTACTTTGCTGACTGTTTTGACTTTAATTCTTTTATCTCGATACTGTGCTCTGTCTTTAATCTTCACGGGTTAAGCTCTTGATCTTTGGGCTTTTATGCTTTAACCTTTAATCTTTAATTCTCTTCATTGTTCTTCATTAAATTCTATTGTTTGCTGATGAGTACTTTCTTTGCTCTGGAGGGTTTGATTTAATAGTCAATATCATGACTTATTGACTAGCACTAGAAATTTTAACCCTTCATCCCTTTCTGCAATTGAATAGGCCACATGATCGTCACCCTGAGTTCTATACCACCTTTAGTGACTATGGGATGCCTTGAATAGCTCAAACCGCCATAAAACCTTCAAAAACCAATAAACTTGTTAAACAAAACCTACACAAGGGCTTGAACTACTACAGAGGCTCGGGCAGAAGTGGAGGAGCTGTAAGGAGGCGGTGAATGCAGCGGCAAAGGGCCTCATGGTAAAAAACCAAGAAAATCAGTGTTCAAAACTAAATTTGGCGTGAAGAGATGCAATGGCAGTTTGGCAGAAAACCGGAGATGCTTTTTGCATGGGGCTGGGGCAGTAAGTGGTAAGGAACTAGGGAATACGATACAATTTAGAGAGTGACCAAGTCCCTCTAAAACTGCTCATTTCACATTAGAATTGCACTTCGGGGAGAATTGGTGATTTGGGTGTTAGGATGAATAATGACCACTGGATAAAGTAGATCAATGGTCCAGATCACTCCGCTAATAAGCACAAATGAAAAATGGTGCGAGGGGAGGGGAAACTGCGAGAAAACAGAGATCGTCCAATCAGGAGGATGGATGGTTGAGATTGTATCGGGGAATGGTTGAAATGAACGAATGGGGTGGAGGAAAAGTGATAATGCGAGACAGTGCAGACCGTTGGATCTAAGGGAGCCAGATCAACAGTGGAGATTAACTGCAGGGGGACCCATTTCTACACAATACAATCCTAGCTGTCTGATCTGCGAGGAGACATGCAGATCGACGGTCAGTACATCAAGCGATACAACACCGAGGCATGGGGAGAGGATGGAGTGGGGCCAGGGCGTGACGAGTTTTGGGCCGTTGGATCTGGGGAAAATAAATAGTGGAGATTAACTGCGGGGGGGCTGGGGGTATGGAAGGATCTCATTGGTGGGGTGCCTCCACAGTGAATGGGGAAATACTCATCATCAGATCGGGAGAAAATTAACGGTGGAGATTAACTGTGGGGGGCCAGGGGAGTACGGGCCACTTTGGTCTGATTCCCCCATAGTGAACTTGTGCCATTGATCTGGGAGGAATGGACGGTCCAGATTGAATCGGGAGATCAAAGATTAAATATGGTGGATGAAGGGTGAGGGGGATGGCAAAGTTGTAAGGAAGCGAGGGTCGTTATATCTCGAGGATCAATGACGGAGATTAAATCGAAGAATGGTAGGTAGGAGGGGCTTGGGAATGAGGAAACGGGGATCGCCGATGTGTGATGGCCGATGCAATGGAGCGATGTGATGGCCGATAGAGCGGAGAAAAGTGCGATGGTCATCCGATCTGGGAGAGATCGATGGTTAGGAATCCATCGGAGGATCGGTCATCGGTGGAGAAAAAGGGTTTGGGAACTTTGGATGATGCAAAGTGCGATGGCCGATGGAGCGTGGGCCATTGGATCTAGCGTACGATTAACGGCTGGGATCAAATCGGGGAAAAGGCCATCGGCAAAAGAGGAGATGGGAAGTAACGAAAATACGATAGTAAATTGAGCACAGACCGTCTGATCGGGTGCGATCAACGGCGGAGATTAAGTCGGGGAATCGACCAACGGTGAGAATAGAAACGAGAAGCGGAACTGGGGAAAGAGCGACTTGCAATCCGCCGATGGGCTTGGCGTTTGGTCGTAGGGCCAGGTTATATGGCGGGAAAAGGGATAGGATTTAAGTCCGTGGGGGCTTAAGGTGGTTTATATGAAATGGTCAGATTTTAAAGGCCGAAATGGGTTTTTGAGGGTTCCGATAGGTATAAAAGGAGGGTTTAAAACTAGATGAGGAGGATTTATAAGGTTTTAAGGGAATTTAGAAGGAAATAAAGGATAAATGAGGGGAAAATGAGGGAAAATGAAGGAAATATGGAGGAATGATGAGGATTATGAGTTTGGAGGAAGATTTCTTTATGAATCAGCAGGGCTATTTGAATGAAGATATCAGTGAGATGGGTCCTTTGGATAAGAGACACAGGAAGGCTTCAAGAACTCACAGATTTGCTCCAAATTATTTTCTTGAAGACTAATAGACCTGTTTTTAGCCATCATAGGATATGACGAAATTTATTGATGGCTAATAGTGGCTCCACTTGGGGAGGACAGCTTGCTTTTTAAGGTGTCCAGAACCTCAGATTATCAATCTTCTGGCTTTCAACAGACTAGTGCCTTAATCCATCAGGCATAATTTCTTTGTTTTCTTGCTGACTTTCTTTGCATTTTGACAATTCTTCCAATGACCTGCAACATGAAATGTCTTTAAACCACATCTCTACCTACCCAAAAATACTTGTCCTAGCATTTTTTCTTCTCTTGAGTGCACTTGGACTCGCATCTCTTTTACATATATTTTTTTTAAAACAGAAAGATAAAACTATCTAATGCTACCCCTATTTCTTCCAAGAGTCCAGATTAAACAGTTGGACTCAAAAGCTTCTCTACCTAATCTATTATTTGTCAACATTAAGTTTTTTGATAGATCTACATTCTCTACATTCTAAAACAGAAATTTAAACACAGACAAACCAGGATTAAAAAATCTGATTTGTTTTAGTGTCTATGGCATAAGAAACCAGCTGCACATAGACTTTTATTTGCAGAAAATTAAAACAAAACTGTGAAGGCTTAAGCTCTGAGAATAGTAAGCATCCTTCCCTTATTTTTCAGCTCTGATTTTGATCTTTTTGAGCTGCCCTCTTCTTATTTACCTGGTTCAATTTTTCAGCATGTTAGAACCGGTCTTTTTCCTTTCTTTCGCTCAGGTTTTGAGCTTGTTAGAACCATTCTTTTCTATCCTAATCTAGTCTACTGATAAGCCAAGATTAAATTGTTTGGATAATCTAATTCACTAACCTATCAGCAGTATATTGAAATCTATCTAGTCATGATTAGGCTGTATGACTAAATAGTAGTGCTATTTCAAGTAGTGGCATTTAGGCTTGCACACTTGCAAAATCTCTTTCTTTATTGGTATGGGGCTGTACCTTTCTTCTTTTATACCTGCCCTCTTCTCTCTTTTTCTATTGTTTTTGTATTTTTTCAATTTTTCTTTCAAAGAAAAAGAAAAAAAACTAACTAAATGCTCACAGGCTGAGCTTTATTGACATTCCTACCTACCCTAATCTAACTCTGAAATATTTACATGTTTAGCTGATGAACTCCCTTTTCCAATATAGCCAATCAAGTAAATGGTTCCATGACTGGTCTTTGGTCATCTCCTTGAGCTTGCTAGACAAACAGGGCCACTCCCATTTCCTTTATTCTTTAGCAACATTGCTAAAAAATCTTCTTGCTTTTGGTAATACACTGCTTCTAACAACCTTTATCACTTCTTCAAATATATTTAAGATCCTATGCCCATTTCTTGAAGATATTTGTAGAAGTGATAAAGGTTGTTAGAAGCAGTGTATTACCAAAAGCAAGAAGATTTTTTAGAAATGTTGCTAAAGAACAAAGGAAATGGGAGTGGCCCTGTTTGTCCAGCATGCTCAAGGAGATGACCAAAGACCAATCATGGAACCATTATCATCTGAACTAGAGGACTCATGATATATTGCAGTGTTTTCCTCTCGTAGTCCTGGTATGCTCTGAGTCAGTGGAATGTACTCTGTGAATAGATCTTCATATTCTTGAGCAGGGGTATCTTTTATTACCTCAACCCTTTTAGGGGAAGGCTCCTTATCTTCATCTTGCTCCAGAAAATCCTCTTTCTTCCCAACCTCATCATCACAACTGATAGATTGCTGACGCCCCATTACGTGAAAGCTATTTTTGATGAATTGAATTGGTTGATTGCCCCTTTCAAGCTGATGATAGTGAATTTCATGACACCAATCAAATTTTGGTTTCCCTGCATCATCAGTTTCTGCTTGAAGCTCATCATCATCATCAGACTGTTAAAAAATTGGAAAATCATTAGTATAAACAATCTCACCAATCAAGCATATTGGGTCATCAGTTTTTATTTCTTTAAGTTGATCTACAAGTTTATTTTTTCGTTCAAGACAACAAGGTTCAGTAGGTAGATGAGCAGAAGTGTTTTGTTCAAATGAAGTTTTGAGGGCTGGCTGTTTGTTTAATATTTGATCAATCTCTTCTTCTATCAAAAGAGGAGGAATTTTTATTTTTCTTTGGACAGAAGTACAATAGTCCTCTTTCTCTTGTGTTGACTGATTTTGAGGCTAGATGTATTCTTGACCCTATCTTAGGGGATCTTTACTTGTGATTGCAGGAAATTTTTGAGGATTCTCTTCTATTTCCTGATCTTTTCCACTCTCAAACAACTTTTCTTGATCTTTGTGACGGTCAGTTTGAGGTTCATGAATTGTTTCTGTTACA
Organism: Pinus albicaulis; assembly: GCA_034641835.2. Taxonomy (NCBI): domain Eukaryota; kingdom Viridiplantae; phylum Streptophyta; class Pinopsida; order Pinales; family Pinaceae; genus Pinus; species Pinus albicaulis. The sequence continues at coordinate 8,039,353 of CM076583.1, read as the reverse complement.
TTGTCAGGATGCCACTATCCTTTTAAAATCTGAAATTAGTTATAACATAGAGGGAGAGTCCCTATATGTGTTGATTTTTATTCTACTTCAGGTTTTGTGTTTCCTAGGAGGCTTACTGTTTCCTCAAATCACTGCTCAATTTTTACATTCACATTTTCGTCATAAGGTTCCCTTAATACTGTAATACAAGATAAAGGTATGCTGTCAGGACTTTCTTAACAACCTTCTTCATTGTTTTTGCTGTAACCTTGCTCATCATACATCTTTTCCTTGTTGTATATGTCTTGTAGTGGTTGAGTTTATGTTTGATCAGGGAAAGCCATAGATTGTTCTAGATAATCAAAATCTGTATCAACCTCATGCCTTTCTAGTTTCTTATCAAGTATGTACACTATTTTTCCAAATAGGTCCAATAGTATGTTTAGTTTAGAAATTTTTATTTTTCTTTGGACAGAAGTACAACAGTCCTCTTTCTCTTATGTTGACTGATTTTGAGGCTGGATGTCTTCTTGAGCCTCTCTTAGGGGATCTTTAGTTGTGCTTGTAGGAAATTTTTGAGGATTCTCTTCTATTTACTGATCTTTTTCACTCTCAAACAAATCTTCTTGATATTTGTGATGGTCGGTTTGAGAATCGTGAATTTTTTTTGTTACATTGTCAGGATGCCACTCTCCTTTAAAAATATTAAATGAGTTAGAACATAGAGGGAAAGTCCCTATATGTGTTGATTTTTCTTCTACTTCAGGTTCTGTGTTTCCTAGGAGGCTTACTATTTCCTTAAAGAACTGCTCACTTTTTGCATTTCATTTTGGTCCAAGAGATCACTGCATCTTTTCAACTAGTTCAGAGTCTTCTACCAGTGGAGTGATTAGGTCTTTTGGGATTATGGAGTCGCCAGGTGTAATATTTTGAACTTTTTTGTCCACCGTCAGCATGATTGGGATTGCTCAATGCATTCCCAGGGGAGTTTATAAGTACTGGTAAAGTAATAGGCCTACTGGAGGCCAGTGCAGTCGCTAGGTGGAAATTTTTATCTTTTCTGAAGGTAAATTGTTTTTTGGTCCACCACCAATGTTTATTATGAAGGCCAATCTGAAATTGTTTTTCCGTTTTCTGAGTTTCTATGGTTGTTGAAGGACTAATGAGTCTATAAGAGCTTGAAAGACTATTATGTACTCAAATGTCCCACCGTGATCGCCAAAATGTTGGGGTCCTGTGATTTGGCTAGTTGGAAAACCAAATGACAAGGCAACATTCAAACCAATATTTAGAGCTCTAGGATCTAGCCCTCCAAGTCTCAAAGAGGGATCTCTCAATATGTTTGTAAGGATATAGCTTTATGCTTTTAAGGGTTGATTTTAGGCTAGTTATTAAGTGCAAGTTTGTTTCTTTGAGTTTGGTTGGTTGGACATGAATGATCTAGGAAACATAGATAGAAAGGGGAAATATCAGAGCCATTGGGCAATGGAGTCAAGAAGAAGTTGTAACAAGCTCAATCAATGGATATGGGATATCAAAGGGAAAATCTAACTTGGCCAGTGGATCTTGGGTTTGGTGGATCTTGGCTTAAAAAATTATCTGAACATGAAGAGGAATTCCATAGACAGGGCTAACCATAAATTCTATAAAACCACACTTCAGAAAATAAGAATTTCAAGACAAAATTTTTAAATAAATCTAGGAGTCGAGGAATGCTCTGTTTCATCCAAATATTTCACTTTCAAGGATAAGAAGACATTCAAGGTTCACAAATAACTGCATTCATAGAAGAGGGAAATCCTAGACATCTCTGATTACAATTATAAAGACCTTCAAAACAATTATCTCAAAAATAACAAAGGGTATGATCAAAACAAACCTCTTTGACAGACTGTAAACAATGGTACTTTAAAGGGAGACTTCAGAAACAATTTTCAAGTGGCAGCAAGTAAGCAGGGAAAACCATAAACCATTCTTGAGACCAAATGTTTGAACTATTTATGAAATAAACAAGAATAAGGGTTTAAAAGTAGTCAAACTACTCAATAATACCTTCAGCAGATGAAAACATAAAGGCAGTGAAGAGTAAACATGCCTAAGGTGCTTCTAAGAGACATTTTTTAGCCTAATATTTTTACTCTACTGCAAGCAAAGCATAATGGAACAAGGAGAAAAACAAGAAATAACACTAACATATTAGAATACATCACCAATAGCCATGCTTAGGGATCCAATGATAGAGCCTTCTCATTAACAAAACATGTCAAAACATCATCAATCTTACAATACTTCAACATTTTCTTAATCTTCAGCCAGACTATGTACAACTTCAAAGAGTTCAAATGCCAGCAACCAACCCCTAATAAAGAGCTCCTCATAGAGTATTTATAGAAGAATGAGGAGGTGGAAGTCTTTTTAGGGTTCAAAATTTTATTAATTACAGAGTAAATGCATTCCTAGCCTTGAAAACCACGCAAGGCCTAAGGTAGGAATGAGTTGCACTACTTCTTTGTTTAATAACTCTGTATTTACTTCCTGAGGATAAGTAGGTGAAAATAATGGGTTTTGAGGCTTTCCCATGTCTTAAAATAACTGCTCTGACAATCAAAATATGTTTTGTCAGTGTGATAACTGTCAAAGTGTCTTTGTAGGTGAAATGCAGGCTATAAGTGTCCTTTTTTATTTCTGGAGGAGTAATTGCTTCAGTGATTTGGCATTTGAAGCCATCTTACTGCTGATTTGTCTGATTAAGTCATTAAAACTCTAATTTAGGCCTTTGATATGCTGTTAGGCCTTCTTTGATCATATTTCTGGCTTTTTGTCCCTTTGCTGACAGTTTTGATTTTAATTCTTTTATCTCGATACTGTGCTCTATCTTCAATCTTCATGGGTTAAGCTCTTGATCTTTAGGCTTTTATGCTTTAACCTTTAATCTTTAATTCTCTACTCTATCTTCAATCTTCACGGGTTAAGCTCTTGATCTTTAGGCTTTTATGCTTTTATTTAATTCTCTTCACTGTTCTTCATTAACTTCTATTATTTGCTGACGGGTACTTTCTTTTCTCTGGAGGGTTTGATTTAATAGTCAATATCATGGCTTATTAACTAGCACTCGGAATTTTAACCCTACATCCCTTTATGCAATTGAAGAGGCCACAGGATCATCACCTTGAGCTCTATACCCGCTTTAGTGACTGTGAGATGCCTTGAATATCTCAAACTGTCATAGAACCTGCAAAAACCAATAAACTTGTTAAACAAAACCTACGCGAGGGCTTGAACTACTACAGAGGATTGGGCAGAAGCGGAGGAGCTGTGAGGAGGTGGTGAATGCAGCGGAAAAGGGCCTCATGGCGAAAAACCACGAAAACCAGGGTTCAAAACTGAATTTGGCGCGAAGAGATGCAATGTCGGTTTGGCGGAAAACCGGAGGTGGTTTTCACACAGGGATGGGGCGGTAACTGGTAAGGAACTGGGGAGCACGATACATTTTAGAGAGTGATGTGTGTCCCTCTAAAACTGCTCATTTTGCGTTAGAATTGCACTCTGGGGAGAATTGGTGATTTGGGCACGAGGATGAATAATGACAGTTGGATCGGGTAGATCAATGGCCCGGATCTCTATGCTAGGTCGCACAAATGAAAAATGGTGCGAGGGGAGGGGAAACTACGAGAAAGCGCAGACAGTCTGATAAGGAGGATCAACGGTTGTGATCATACTGGGGAATGGCCGAAATTAATGAATGGGGCAGAGGAAAAGCGATAATGCGAGAGAGTGCAGACCGTTGGATCTAAGGGAGCCAGATCAACATTGGAGATTAACTGCGGGGGGACAATTTTGTGCGCAATAAAATCCTGGTCATCCGACATGCAAGGAGACATGCAGATCGATGGTCAGCACATCGAGCGATACAACACCAAGGCATGGGGAGAGGATGGAGTGGACCCAAGGCTTGATGAGTTCTATGTCGTTGGATTTGGGGAAAATAAATGGTGGAGATTAACTGCAGGAGGATTGGGGGTACAGAAGGATCTCGTCAGCGGGGTGCCTCTGCAGTGAATGGGGAAATACTGGCCGTTGGATCGGGAGAAAATTAACGATGGAGAATAACTGCGGGGGGACTAAGGAGTATGGGCCACTTTGGTAGGATGCCCCCGCAGTGAACCTGCGCTGTTGATCTGGGAGGAATGGACGGTCCAGATTGAATCGGGAGATCGGAGATTAAAGATGGCGGATGAGGGGTCAGGGGGATTTCAAAGTTGTGAGGAAGCGAGGGCCGTTAGATCTTGGGGATCAACGGCAGAGATCAAATGGAAGAATCGCAGGCAGGAGGGGCTTTTGAACGAGGAAACAAGGATTGCCGATGTGCGATGGCCGATAGAGCGAAGCGAAGTGCGATGGTTGTCTGATCTGGGAGAGATCGATGGTTAGGAATCCATCAGAGGATCGGCCATCAGTAGATAAAAAGGGTTTGGGAATTTTGGATGACACGAAGTGTGATGGCCTATGGAGCGCTGGTCGTTGGATCTAGCGGATGATTAACGACTAGGATCAAATCACGGAAAAGGCTATCGACAGAAGAGGAGGTAGGAATTAATGAAAATATGATGGCTGATTACGCATGGATCGTCTGATCGAGTGCGATCAATGGCGGAGATTAAGTCGGGGAATCAGCCATCAGTGAGAACATAAATGGGAAGTGGAACTGGGGAAAGAGCGACTTGCGATGCACCGATGGGCTTGGCGTTTAGTCGCAGGGCTGAGTTATATGGCGGGAAAGGGGCTAGGATTTAAGCCCGCGGGGGCTTAAGGCAGTTTATATGAAATGTTCGGATTTTAAAGGCCGAAATGGGTTTTTTGAGGTTTTTGAGGGTTCTGATGGTATAAAAGGAGGGTTTAAAACCAGATGAGGAGGATTTATAAGGTTTTAAGGGAATTTCGAAGGAAATTAAGGATAAATGAGGGGAAAATGAGGGAAAATGAAGGAAATATGGAGGAATGATGAGGATTATGAGTTTGAAGGAAGCTTTCTTTATGAATCAGTAGGGCTATTTGAAAGGAGATATCAGTGAGATGGGTCCTTTGGACAAGAGACACAACAAGTCTTCAAGAACTCACGAATTTGCTCCAAATTTGTTTCTTGAAGACTAATAGACCTGTTTTTAGCCATCATAGGATATGAAAAGATTTATTGATGGCTAACAGTGACAATCCTCCAATAGGTGATTGTCGGCGCATAACGGGCATGTGAATTGTGCTGCCCATAGCCTCACGTAGTGAACCCTTTCGATTGGATACCATCTGTGAATGAGTTCCAATGCGGCACACTCTTCGAGGTAGTGGCCACGTTCATCATATAGCGTATAACGTATAATGGGAATTACTGGGAGGTGCTCTACGAATCGGTGCTCCTCTTGTAAGTATAGGATGGCATGCGGCTCGTCACTAATAGACTGGATGTGATGCATGGATTCTGCTAGAAAGCAGATCCTAGCATATAAAAACCTCTGCTTCACCCTATTATGAAAATGCTCAAAATTTTCTTGAAATAAAATCATGAAAAACATTCAACTCAAAATTTACATGAAGGAGAAAGAGCCATTCAAATCAATTACAGATAACAATATAAAAATTCTCTGGCCAAATATTACATTGGGTGGCCTCTTGGCTCTTCGCCCTTCAAACCACTCCTCACTCTTCATGTACTCCTCACGTACTTAGCTCTTGTTTTTCCTTACAAAAACACTCCTATTTATACATAAATAATTTATTTATTTCACCCCACAAATTTCTCCACCCAATCCTCAACTAAATCGAATTTAGATTCATTTTATGTATGGACTCAACAAAGTCCCATACATAGAATTCCTACTCCCTAAATTTGCTACCTAATTCTATTTTCTCTCATATCATTTTAATTATTAAAATAATATATACAAATTCCTCACCTTTTCTCTTAATTTATTAAAATAAACAATTTAATTAATAAAATAATTAAAATGTCTCACACACTTTATTACATAATTAAATAATAAAAAATTGATCTTGATGCTTCTGCATCAAACTCCCAAGATTGAAATTAATCATGATCGCTTGATCATGTGTTCAGATCTTTATCTGCTTGGATCCCATATCTTGTTCTACAACTTTCAATTTGTCTTTGCTTTTCTTTGTTGTTCTTCTCCAGGTCTCCACACTTTATGCTGCATCGCCCCACTGGCTATGCTTTCCCAATATTATGTTGTCTTTCTCTTGCTGCTTCTTATTTTTTTTACTGCTGCTAGTTTCTTCTAGGATACTTTCATCATTATCCTCCTTATCAGTTCAATTTCTCTATCCAATATATTTTTTCCAGAATCCGCAATAAAACCTATACTCACAAAACAATTATTAAAATAAAAAATATAAGGCTTCAGTGCCTCTTTCTCTGCTGGCAAAATTTCAGTCTACTGCTCGGAAATTTCTTCTTCCATCAGCACATCACTATGCGGATTTAAATCCTCTATGAAACTATCAACTATTCCCTCCTCCACATCATCTGTTTGAAAAATGTTTCCCTGTTTTGTGTCTTTCAACAACTTTCCTTGAAAATAGATCCTCTTCTTTTCCAACTGTCTTCTCTGAAGATCTAACTTCCAATATAACTGAACAATCTCAACTGGGGTAGAACTTGGAAATTTTACACAACTTTCCATACCTTCCTTTGTTGTTGACCAATCCCCAGATGGTCCTTCTTCCTCCATTTCATTATTCTGCTTAATATTTCCATTAGACCCCTCTGTCTTCATTTCTTTATGAGATCTTTCTATCTCGGCATCATTCTGAACATATTTCAGATTCAACTCTTCTTTTTTAACAAAATTCAAAGTTTGTTCAACGTTGTATGATGTACCTGTAATCACACACTAATCATTAGTCTTAAAAACATAAGACCTTGTGGTCCCACTGCATGTTTCAGTCCACATCTCTCTTTGTTGCTCTGAATCCTTCATTTGGTTCAGTTCTTCGGTAGATTTCTCTTTTGTCTCATCACTACTTCCACTCTTCCATTGCAAATCTTCCTTAATTTTCCTGGCTTCAGCATCATTACATTGCAAACTTTTTTCAGCAATTTCATTAAACAAATACATTTGTTTACATACTTGGAATTTTTCTTCAGCATTTCCACTTTGTTCCTTTTCCATAATAGCTTCGACTTGCTATATTACCCCAAATAAGAATTCATTTATGATTTCTTCCTGTTCTAACCAATCAACACTTTCCTTTTATGGAAGGAATTCTCTACCAGACTTTACCTCAAGAGTTTTATTATCCTTTGTGATAGTTCCATCAGACTGCTCACCATATTTTGCAAATCCTCCAAACATACATAAAATGTGAGAAAAAATGTAAGGCTTCATGGCCTCATCTGTTTCTCTCACCAACACATCTTCAAATGCTTCTGAACTATCGCAATAGTTCATGAGATGTTCTTCACTGATCTCTTCACCCAGAATTTCACCTTGCTCCGGGCCATAAATGGAAACATCCATTTTTAACTCAACCTCCCTGAGTTCTTCACAACTCAACATCTGCTTGAGCTTCCTCAGCTCTTCCATCAACTGTATGTTTACCTGCTTTTCCTTCTTTGTGTGTAGCTTCTGCCACTTCACCTTCTTTCTCATGGTCCAACCATGTGTCTGGTTTCTCACATTTTCTTGCAACAACTCCATTAACAGTTCAAGGTGAATTGTTATCTCAGCCTTCTCCCGCTCGTACTCTTCATCAGATCTCCGAAAATGACTATAAATAGTCATCTTCCCCTTCTTTGTGAATTGCCTCTGTTCACGTGTGGACTTCATTTAATCCACTTCTTCGCAATCCTTCACACTTGTCATTTATCAAAATGCAACTTCTCCTCCTGCGCTTGGCTTCTCCTTGTCTTGGAACGAATCTTTGGCAACCTTCTTGCTGCAAAAAACACTTAGTAATTCATGTGTTACGATAACCAATTCTTTGGGTGTGGAGCTCCACCAATCATGCACCCAATTACATTGAGAATTTTGACTTATCTTACGACTCTTTGACTTCAGACTTACACCAATTTTCATTTTCAACGAAAATACTCAATCTCAATTCAAGCTTTGTCCCAATAATAATGATAGTGGATATTTTGACTTAATTGAAGTTATAAACATACACCCCTAATACATTTAGGATGTAAATATTCACCCCCTTTCATACTTCATTCTTATGAAAAATCATTAATTTTCCTTATCATTTCACATGATACTGAAGTATTTAGTCAAATTACAATTTAGGTTTTCCAAGATTTATTTTAAGGTGAAAATAAATAAATCATTCAATCTTCAAACAAATATCTTCTTGAATTATCATACCTCATGCCCTGTTAAGGTTATTAACAAACCTTTCTCTTTGCAAACTCAACCCTCTAGTTTCCATTCCTCTGTGCCATCTTTGTCACCATCAATACTTGCATGTTCACAAGTTCGTCACCTTTATGAAAACATTTCCCTGCACTTATATACACCATGCAATATCAATTCACATCTCTTTACCTGTATACAAAGAATAAGCAACTTCTTAAATGAATGATGTACAACTCGTACATTGTGTTCATCCTGAATATCTCCTCCTTATATTCCGTCACATGATGGTAAATAAAAAGGTTTACAACATCAAGTAATTATATTTCAAATCACCAATCAAAATAATTCTTCTTTTCCCACTACAGGCTTTGTCCAAAATAACTTAACTAAACTATGAAGAATCCACACTATGCATAATAAATCATCACACTATGCATAATAAACCTCCTCAAATAAACATGCATATTTCTTTTTATTTCATCTAGGATTAACACATTTTCTTTCACTTTTCATTCAATTTTACATAAGTATCTGCAACAGTAAGTCTTCCCTGCTGCCACTTACCTCACCAATCCTTTCTCTCGACTTGGTCTTTGGCAAGCACCGGTTCTCTGTTCCGTGGAACTTCCTTGAGCATCTCTCTTCTCTCTCTAGCCTTTAACTCACATGCACACAACTGTCCTTCTTATCCAATCTCTGTTGGAGTTCTTCAAGGTTCTGCCCACACTTTGCTTTCATTCATAAACTATTCTTTCATCAGTACTATTAAAATTGTGATCTTTGTTTGCTGAGATTCCCTTAAACTACCTGCAACCTATATTTTGCAACTATGCTCTTCAAAAAAACTAGAGTTAAAATAAAACATATCACCTCACCTTCAAGATCTCTGTGTGATCCTATTACATCTCTCAAATGCACTGTATCTCTATGTGCTATCATCTTTCAGACTCAAAGTCGATCCCCATTTAATTCTCCATCGATCATACATTCTCTAAAATTCTAAAAAAAAACTGAAACTTCAAAAAGAAATATTTCCATTCACCCAACTCCACACAAATGTATTCACGCAGTTGTCAAACCCGACACATTATGATGTAGGAAAATTAAATAGTCCTACACTTTCACTTTCAGTTCAACAAAAAAAATCTGGGCTTATTTTCTTCACAAAGGTAGAATTGATTTAATACTTGATCACAATTCTACAAGCTCTTCTTTAAGCTATCCATAATTGTGTATATTTCAATTCTCACCATACTTATCAATTCAAAAGAAAGTAATGAAATCTTACCCAAAAATTGATTTACATCTCTTACGATGGTTCATACAGTTTCACATATACATTTAATAAATGCGCAACCCTTAACTCACAACTCAGAGACTTAAATGGATGGCTACTTACCATTTAAAATTATCAAACAAATTAATTTTGAATCAAACGTATAGAACAACTTCAACCTTCATAGTCACATCCATGTAATTCGTTCAACTTTGACCGCATGCATACAAATCAGGATATTTTCTTGTTACCTATGCTCTCCACTGTGTTACGTAGCTTTGTTTCCCTCCCAATGAATTCCAAAATGTTGCTGGCTCTGTTTCTTCCGTCACATCTTTCAAGAGAGTGCCCGGTTTAAGAAACTCGGCAATTCTGGCAACTGAGTGTCACTGCTCCAACGTGCTAGATTTTTCATGCCAAGAAAGGAGTGATGTCCCAGTTTTCAGTAAAAAGCAATCGCAAGAATTTAAAGATTCTCCCGCTGCATACAATGTTGACAAAATATCTTTTAAATGCTATCAATGGTTTAAACCACATCACAACACATTTTAAAACCATTGTAAACCAGGTTTCACTTCGACCTTTGGCAATATCATTTGACCTGCAATATCATTTCAACCTTCGGCAATATCATGTCAATGTTTATTTCAATTACAACCGCGACATGTAATACATCAAACGTCATAACACATCAGGCTTGCGTGGCCTCTCAACGCATAACGTTGTGGTTTGGACTTGCATCAAATAGGAGAGATTCATACCAATCGTTATTGTCACGGGTTTGAGTGTAGAACATCAATCAAATCGTGGTCCCTTATGATGTCAATACCGCCTTAGATCACACATCGTAACACTTATGCACATCGATCCGAGACTTCACTGCTTCTGTCAATACTGTCCACACACATGGTGTTAATTCATATCAAAACACCCTTCACAGACATAGTCTGAACATTGTTTCAGTCTCTAGAGAGAAGTGTTATATTTTACCTTAACAACCAAAGCCATGTCTTCTTCGAACAATAGAGAAAAAAAACACGAACTTAAAAGCAACGTAAAGAGAGTATATATTAAAGCGTCCTGGTGAGTTGCAATTTCAATTCAAAGAGAAGGGAGCTAAAGCTATAGAATGAGCTCTGTCCAGAGACTATCTTGAAATTTCAAGGTGTATTACCCACGTCAATACAACCAGTGATCATCAATGTAAGGCTCTGTCGGTAATTAAGATATTCCAATGGCCAAATTGGTCTGAAAATGGATGCAATTTCACCCAAACCAAATTCACACACGCGTTCCTACGATCAAAAACAATATATAGCATATATAATTTCAAATTCAAACAGGTACCTTTCCCTCGCTCCGATACCAAATGATGCAGGGATTCTACTAAAAATTAGATCCTAGCATATTAAAACCTCTGCTTCACCCTATTATGAAAATGCTCAAAATTTTCTTCAAATAAAATCATGAAAAACATTCAACTAAAAATTTACATGAAGGAGAAAGAGCCATTCAAATCAATTACAGATAACAATATAAAAATTCTCTGGCCAAATATTACATTGGGTGGCCTCTTGGCTCTTGGCCCTTCAAACCACTCCTCACTCTTCCTGTACTCCTCATGTACTCAGTTCTTGTTTTTCCTCACAAAACACTCTTATTTATACATAAATAATGTATATATTTCACCCCGCAAATTTCTCCACCCAATCCTCAACTAAATCTAATTTAGATTCATTTTAGGTGTGGACTCAACAAAGTCCCGTACATAGAATTTCTACTCCATATATTTTCTACCTAATTCTATTTTCTCTCATATCCTTTTAATTATTAAAAGAATATATACAAAATCCTCACCTTTTCTCTTAATTTATTAAAATAAAGAATTTAATTAATAAAATAATTAAAATGTCTCACCCCCTTTATTACATAATTAAATAATGAAAAATTGAGCTTGATGCTCCTGCATCAGGATGGAGGGATCCTCTTGATAGGATTGTTCGACCGCATGTAAGGCGTTCCTATATCATGGTATTTCTGGATAATGGTGGGTATAATTCCCGTAGGTGTCACAGAGAGTGCATGCGTGATTGGTATGCAGTGGTTTTCTTGTAATTTTTGTGGAAAGTTCCTTTTTATGGGAATGTCGTGTCGAGGTGCCCGCCTCGCAGCGGAACAGTGGTTTTAGTTCTTCCAACTCCGGACATATGTGGGTAGGGTGTCCTATGACATCACATATAGCGCAAGTTGATGACTCCCTTTCGATGGTGGGGGTCACCACTTTCTTTCCTCTCTTGGTGATCTTCTTGGTCATGGTCACTTGTTTCGCAGTGGGAATTTCCCTTGCGAGGGCGGTTTCGACTGTTGCTTGGGTAGGTTGTGGCTCCTCGGGACCGGGGGGCTTTAACCCAAATGAAATAACGTTGGTAGCTGCAATTCCTGGAGGGGGAATGAGATACCACACTGGGAAGGCCAATGATATATTGGGTAATACTAGTGTTTCCAAGACCTACTGGGAGGTGAAGCCAAGAGGTGGGTAGAGGAAAGGAGTTTGGGAGGCGGCGTAGAATAGGGAGGCTGCGGTAGTTGATGCCTCGGTGTCATTACTGCTTGAGTCTGTGTCATGAATAACCTCGGTGCTTGATGTGGAAATCATGCATACCGAGGCCCTTATGGCATCGGGCGATACCACAGGGATAATGGGAGGATATCCTAGCAATGACCCTAGGACAGACGACGTTTTGAATTGGCTAGGGCCATATTATTGATACCACGAAAGACCATATGCAGCTGTATCTACATAGGGTAGAATTACATCCATGTTGGTCAAGGGACACTTTTCACTGTGCGTCAGCTCATCTACTGTGATGATGCAATCCTCGTGGGGGAACATTATGATGTGGAAAACGGAGGATGCTATGGCAGACATGGCGTACATGTAACTCCGCTCAAGGAGTATATTGTAATCCAAGTGAGTGTCCAAGACTTTGATGTCTATGTGGACCATCTTGCCGGCTAAACAGATAGGTACATTTTGGAAGAGACCAACGGGGGTCGAGGGATGACCATTGTATGCTCTGAGTGTGATGACGGAAGGTTTGAATTCGCGGGCTCCTAGCTTCTGCCATAAATTCTTTGACATGATGGATGTGGATGCCCCCTCGTCAATGACACATCAGTGAATAGTGATATTCTGTACCAATACTGGTATCTAGAAGGAGACCATGGAGGGAATCCTAGGGGTGGCTTTGTCTAAGTCAAAAGTCATCATGCGCGTGTCGGCAGGGTCGACAACGCGTAATGCAGAAAGTAGGGATTTTTGTTGCTTTGGGCACCACTGCAGTACTTCCAATGTGGACATAGCTGAAGGTGATTGAGCTAAATCATCTACGATGCTGTAATTATGGGCCACTTTGGAGTAGTTACCTGCTCGCCTATTCAGCCCTTTGACCATTTTTACCAACAATTCCAAAGGAATCTTTGGAATGGTTAAAAGTGCAGTCGGTTCGCTCGTACTAGCCCCTAACATACTGGTGTTTGGTGGGGTGTCGTAGCTATGATTCCGAGTTTGAAAAAAAAATTGTTCCCTAGCCATGTGAATTTCATGGTTGTTTTTCCCGAAATCGTCAGGGTTTTGCTGCTGAGTGCTAACCGTTCCTTGATGGGGGAAGGGTTCTTTCATAACTTCAATTTTTTGGGAAGATCCTCCTTGTCCTCAGTTACTCTTAAGAATTTTAAGCTCGGGGAGTTCGGGACAGTGGTGAGTATAGTGCCCGTACTCACCATATATTGAATAGGAATAGTTTGTTCATAGAGGTGGCCTTTTGCCTTGCCTTTGGGCACTGCTTGGCTCCTGGTTCTGATTTTGGTTGGAGTTACCTCCAGCATGGGATCACGGTGGGCACTATTGGTTGCTACCCCCCTGTCCAGGGTTTCCTTTGGGCTTGTTTTTTACCATTCTCTTAACCACGTTAGGAGGATAATTCTCCTGATCATACTGGTGTGGTTGATTTTGGGACGACTGCATAAATTTCACCTGTGTATTGTTTTGCGTAGGTGGGTTATGTGCTTGGGACTGAGCATATTTTTGTCCCATGTTTGCACCTAGTCATTAGGGGGGAGTTCTTCCGTCAATTTTTCTTCCTGCGTACTAGGTCCCCTTAGCCAGAGGATAAGGTCCTCCTTGGCGATACGCTGGCACCCCATTAGTCAAATTTTGTTGCTGCCTATGATAAATTTTAAATCCGGGTTGAGACATGTTCTGGGTAGACCCATGTGTGTAACTGAGATTCTGACTACTACTGCCTAGGTACCCTTAGGTCATTGACTCAATAAGTCCTCCTGCAGAGTTAGACATGCTTGGAAATTCTTTATAAGATTGCAGGCATGAGGCTTTGGGAAATATATTGTATATGTATCATGATTGCGTGTAGATCAGTTCAATTTGTTGCACTTTAATTATTGCGTCCTCTTCAGATGTGGGGTTGTGTTGCGCCACATCCTTTGAAGTCTCCGTCGTCATAGTTTTCAAGAATAAATCTAAAAGGACTCGGTCGTCAAGTTGTGCTTTGCATAAAATGTGACACCGCCTCCACTCATGGAGATGCTCTGAAATATGAGTAGAGGGGGGTTATCTCAAATGGGTCAGTAACTCCATTCCTGAATTGTGGTGAATGGGCAACTAAAAGTATGTGAGGAATGCGGTAGCGAGGGCGCTAAAGGTTCCATGTGAAACAAGAGTTTTCTCCATGTACCATTTCACGACCACTCCCATAAGAGTGAGTTGAAATAGCCTCAACTGAATAGTATCATCAATGATGGTTTCGATGAGCACAACAGGTGAAAGGTCATTATATGATTTCCTAGGTCTTTCGCTTGCTTGCCTTCAAACTTTGGTATGTCTGAAGGGAGCTTTGTGGGCATGGGAGGCCAATTAGGGTCGTATGCGATGGGGTATTTAATGAGCTTGGTCAAATCTGGTAGATTTAACGTGGCTAAGAAGGGTGATTGGGAGGTTGATTCTATGGCAACATGTGAAGACATGAAGTTCTGGCTAGAACGAGGGTAGTCTATGACGTACCCTGTTGTGAATTTAGCTAGCTTCCTGTATGGGATGCACTCCTCTACCCCCCAGGGGAGAAGGGGGGAGTGGTGTGTGGTGTGGTGTTGTGAGACCAACTAGAGATCCCGACTAAGGTTTCTCCAAGAAAGGAGGAACCAACCACTGTGGTAGTGTTTCGTCTTTGACGCCTAAACGACGAAAGACCTGGAACCACTCCCAGTAATGGGGGGAGGTAAAAAATACACCTGGACCGACGAGGTTCCGTTGGAACTGTTTGAGTGTCCACCAACTTAGGTTTTGGAAAAATTTTGTGGGGATCAAGTCTGTGATCCTTACAAATTTATGGCCACATACAAAAAATAAAGAGAAAATGAAATGAATTTTCCTTTAACTTAATCTATGTGATCAATCATGCCAAAAAAATGATTTTGTTTGTTTGCACATGATACTTAAAATACTATAAGACTTAATACGTCCTCACACACTCAAAAGTAACTGGGCCTTGAGATTATTTCTTGCTAGTGCTGGCACAACGTCTCGTAAGAGCTGGCGACGCCCCCAGTTAGCCGAAGAGAATCAACCAAGGTAAGGGTAGAGGGTCTGGTGCTTGCCTGCACCATCACCTATAGGGTAAAGGATGCCCTAGTTTTGGCTATTAAGAACCACCGTCCCACGTGAGCGTTCAAGTCTTGGGCTTCTTGGTAGTCAGCTAATGGTACTAATTATCAGCCGGGTCAGGTAGCCCCAACTGATACCGCACACACTTTGCCTAAGCCTAACCCCCTATGAATCAGGTCTCTATCGCGCTCGGGTTTTCTTTTCTGTGGGCTCATAAGTGGATTTTAAAGCTCCCTAAATACACAACTTCTATGTTTCAATGTGAAGTGTGATCAAGGTGGCTTATTGGATGCCTACCCCCTTGATCCTAACTTAATCTATAAATTCTCTTGTGGCCCCTATGGGGAGAATTTAGTGAGTTAGTTTAAGTTATTTTTAGGTGGCTTTCTTTTCTTAGTGGGTGAATGTGTGTGAGCGTATGGTGAACAATCTCATAATTTGAACATATGGATATCGGTGATCCTTTACAAAATTCCCCTAGTTAAATTATGTGATGTTGTTCCTTGCTCAAATAGAAATAATTTTCAGATAATGGGCTGCTTCCAAATCCTCCTAGTTATTCTATGTGAGTTAGTAAAGGGAGATGGAAAATCACAAATGTAGAGCATTCATATGCTTTTCTAGGGTCACCAAATGGTGCAAAGACAACAAAGATTACTTTCTCTAATTGGCGATTCAATCCTAGTCCCGTAATTTCCTAAATGACAAAATTTAATTTAAACTAAACAATTTCTACACTAGCTTATGCATATGTGGCCTTGAGCCACTTACTTCGACTAGTTAAGCTAAGTGTGCATACCAGAATGTGCAAAAAACATAAATTGTTCGGAAAGCAATGATTAATTCGCCCCCTACTTAAACTATGTGAACACTTTTTGCAAAACCAAATTAAATGAAAACTAACTAAATGCCTACAGAAAGCAGCAAAAAATAAGTTTTCAGAAGCTGTGGGGTATCAACACAGGTGTGGGAAGATATATTAGGGGCTGCCCAACACACTTGCAAGCAGAAAGAATGCATAAAATAGGGAGAAAAACTCTCTCTACAATTTGCACGCAAAACCCTTTGACAGGTGCGCCTTCCTATGCCCAAGTCACTCCTGAACGTGCGTAATGCACCTCTGTGAGGAAAAAATGCGCGCAAAAATCCTGCAGGTAAAAAAAAATAAGGAGATGCCTTCTTCAGTTTGTCACCTCAGTGAGTCTAGGGACTGCAAGATGGGTCAGAGGACTATAAGATCCACTCCAACATAGACAAAAGGGTCTCCTGCAAAAGATGGAACAACCACATAAAATTGAAACACGTCAGTGGAGTCTACAATCCTGTTGTTGTGGATTAGTCGCACGGGTGTACGAAATCACACAAGCTTAGAGAATGTGGTCTACTCTCTAAACTATTGGTAACATGCAGAAAGTGGGGGAGCTCACAAGCATAAAACTTAATGAAAATAATATGCTAAAGTATGCTCTAGTTAAATTAAAACTAAAAAACACAACTATATAGAAGCTATATAGAGAGCTCCAAACAATAATAACACAAACGATGGCTTGATGGCCTCTTCTTATTAAATGTTCAGAATGGAGAAGAAATTTTACACCCTTGCCTTAGGGCACCTAGGCAATGGCTCTAGGTCTCGATGCAAGGAGGTTGCCTTCCAAGCTCTGCCTCTGATGCAGTCTCACTCTCTCTCACTGTTGTGGTGGACTAAGATGTTGGATGGCCAACTATCGAGTCCTCTTTAGCTCCAGCTCCGGGTCACACACAATGCTGGTGTTTCTTGGGCAACTTTGGCCAGAATAACCTTGTGATCACCATTTTCTCATCTCTTTGTGGGTTTATATAGGTGACCTTCAAATCATCCTTACCTCCCTTGGTACATGATGGATAGTGACCCAAGGGAGAGGTGTGATTCCATTGTGTGCTCAAATATTATTTTGTGTGCTCACATAATATCTATGGAGGCACTGGTGGCTATCCTTAGGCGGCTTTCACATAAGGAGTAATTGTCCTTTGCTTGTTGCGGTCCCAAAAAGTGACCTTTCTCAATTTCCAGGAATGCGCGCATATCGGGCAAAAAGGCGCGCAGAAGGCGCTCTTCTCGAAGGAAAAAGCGCACATTTGAGCATTTATGACTAGTTCAAATATGATTTTCTCAAAACCTTAGAGATTTTAAATATTTCTTGCTTCCATAATGTATTCCTGTCCCGTAAATCCTTGGGCTCGGCATTAATTGATGTCATCTTCTGATGTACGATTTTCCAGTGTTAACAATATATATATATATATATATATATATATATATATATATATATATATATATATATATATATATATATATATATATAAATATATATATATATATATATATTTATATGCTAACACTCGATGTTGTGAAGTCATGTCATATGGTTGCAGGTAATGGACTTTTGTTTTTAGAAGTATGATCTATGGAAGAGGATCTATCACAATGCACTGACAGATGAAATCAATGTAATATATATCCTCATATGGCATATGAGGTGGTTGTATAAGAACAAGGAACTGGAAATTGTAAGTTTCTGGGAATGAAAATGTGCAGAAAGAAAGAGATCATGAAGTGCAACCATGTCAAGAGGTAGTTATCATGTGGAAGCCAAGAAGATGTGACTAGAGCATCTCCTGGGAGGATATGTAGAATATGATAAGGAAGAATACCCTTGACAAAACATATCATTATGATATGTGTCAATCTGAATAAAGGATGCCGATGCCTACAAGAAGATGTCACGGTGCAAGATCATGACTGAGGTAACCTTTGTTTTAAAAGTGTATATGTTTATCTAGATGAATTTGTGCAGGGCTGCTAATCATGAAAAAAGATGTATGATCATTGGAGATGATTCGAAGGAAAGTAGCATGGCATAATGGTGTAGCAAACAAGAAAGACTGATGAATCACTTTCTGATGGTTGACATGACTCGTGACTGAAATTGATTGATGGTCTATGCCCTATGAAGCCAAAGGTTGAAGATTCCTCACTATCAAAATCCATGACATCGAGGAGAGGAATTCTTCATGAGCAGCTCAGTGTCTCACCATTGCTGCTACAGGACCCTGGTTGAGAGGGATCCTGGTGGTAAGTTTCTTACATGGGAGAAACTTGAAGTATGTCCTTCCTAAGTTAAGAGGGAGTGATGTATGTGATTCTGTAATACATGTGTCATGCATTAGACCAGGAATAACAACCATAAGTCTTAGTGAAGTCCATGTGGAGAGAATGGATATACACATCATTTCGGTCTTCACCTAGAAGACATAATGGAGGATTGGGTATTCATCCTGCACTCGATACTCTTTGAGAATGAGATAGGGCATTCAATATGAGAGTAGTCGAGGACCGATATTATTTGAGGGCTAGCTACTAAAGAGAAGAATAGTCCGAGAAGGTCATATTCTAGGAACACCCGAGTGAAGTATGTACCTTGGAGAGACAATGACTATGGTGTCTATAAGTCATGAGTCTCATCATAATTATAGCCCATTGTCTCGTTGAGAGATGGGATTGTTAGTCAAGTCCTTGCACTAGGAAGATACTAGTTGATATGATGTTATACAGATATGATTACCAATCCGATTCTTCTTATGAGATTCTTCAGTTTGAAAGTGACCATGTACCTATATGAATAACTCCCTAGTTAAGAGGGAGTGTTGAAAAGTGTAACAAGATAGGTCTTCATATTGACTATGTAATTATGGATTTATGTAAATGAAGAAGACAAAGATAATAAAATGTATTTTGTACTTGCTTCATGGGTTTCATGAGCAATAATTTATTTTAGGTTAATATACTTATTATTGATGTCTATCTAGGGTTTTTTCTTCTAGGGATAAATGTAATTAAGTGTCATATATATATATATATATGAAGGATATAGTCTAAATAAATGCTCCAAGACCTTGTCCAATAATCCGTGAAAGAATAGCTTATGACAACCCTAATCTACGTTGAAAGATAATATTATATGATGTGTTAATGTCATGCTTCCAACAACATGACTAGTTGACCTACAAGCAATAGGATGGTCGCCTTAAAATCCGTGAACGTGTTCCTATATATACACCTGCGCTGCGTTCATTTTGGAGAAAAATATTTTTGGTCGTCTCTGAAACAGAAGTGCAGAGTTATGGGAAGAGCTTCAGTGTGGATTTTTGAAGAGTTTTAGGAAATTTGAGTATACATACACTCTTGTGGTATCTTAGTGCAATAACGTGCTGCAGTATTCTAGAACAGAAGTGCATATTATAGGATGAGTTTAAATGATGTGTTTCGGGTCTGGTAAAGATAAAACTTGTGGTATCCAAGTATTATATATGCTGTGGTGTACTAAAACAGAGTGTTTCATGTCCATGGTTAATAATAGTGTTTCATATTTTTTTAAATGTATAAATGTTTGACAAACATCATTTTTTTATAAAATGCACTAATATAATTTATAAAATGCACTAATATAATTTATTTAACTACAACCATTATATATTCTCAACTATAAATCATGCAACACTAAATTACTCTAAACTTGAGAGCTGGAAGAAACTCATAATTGTTTGAATTATAAAATTGTTAAAGTGTGAAAAATACATAATTATTTTTATTGTTTTGAAATGGTGACTTACAAGTGGGTATGAATATTCTTAAAATTTAAGATTCCTTGTTTGTGAAAGCAGACAATCAATATTTTAATTTATAAAACTACATTGATTATAAAATTCCAATCGTAAACTATGAAAACAATGAATTAGTTCTAACTTGTAGGGTTTGAGAAACACATAATTTTTTTTTATTTATAAAATTGCCTAGTACTAAAAACACATAATTATATTAATTATTTTGAAATGGCCCTTACAAGTTGATATGAATATTCCTAAACTTTAATTTAAAATGCCATAATTCATGAGTGTGAAGGAATTTATGAATGGTTCCATTTTAATTTATAATTACATTAATTATAATTTTTGAATTGTAAATAATGAAATAATGAAACACATTTTTTTCAATTATAAAATTGTTAAATATGAAATCTTAAAATAGTCAATTATAAAATTGTTAAATATGAAATAATGAAACACATTTTTTACATTTCTTTTCAATTATGAAATTCTTAAATTTGAAATAATGAAACATATTTTTTTGAATTATAAAATTGTTAAATATGAAATTGTAAAATGGTCAATTATAAAATTGTTAAATATGAAATTGTAAAATGGTCAATTATCAAATTGTTAAATATGAAATTGTAAAATGGTCCGGGGTAGGAATATTCTTAAAATTTTCATTCAAGATTCTTGGTTGGTTCATGCATGCCTGTGTCTAAAATGAAGCTTTTGTTTGTTTATTAGCATCGCAGGAAAGCACCATGATGGTTGACTTCACTCAGGTTATCTTGCCCACCCAACATGTTTTTTTTAACAAAAAGTCTTAAAGCTGTATTTTTTGCATTCTATTTATATTGAAAATTTGTATTTTTTTGTCATATTGTTCAAAATATTGCTTTTTAGCAATAATTATTTGATGTGCATTGAAAAATTAATTAGTAATACATAAACTTGTAGAAAATAAAAACTTTATAATATTGACCCTTTTTTCATTTTTTATCTATGTGAAAAAGTGAAGATATCATTACAAATCTTTATTTTAAAAAATCATTTTTTTTCTTTTTAAAACACAAGTGCATAAATGCACTTAAAAATAAACATCTCACAGAAGAGGAAGTCATTAGAAAATGTATAGTGTGAAAATCAATCCTCTAAAAAAATGTTGGTGATCATACGCCACCACTATTCAAAATCGACATAAAAAGTATCAGAAGAAAATAAAAATAAAAAATAAAGTGCCAAAAACATGCTAAAAAAAATGATTCTGCATCACCACTTTTCAAAATCGGGTGTTTTTATTGCTACGTTAAAAAGTAGGTACTAGTGCAGTTACCTATTTCATTGGTAACAGTGTTTCACCTGTAAGGTTGGGAGAAGGGTGAAGAACATTTCCCAAGTGACCACTAAGTGAAGACATATGTTATTTCCCCACGTAGGATAAAAAAACCACGATGAGATGGGCTTTTACAAACCAAACGAAAAATAAAGAAACATAAACAAGTATATACGAAGGACAAAGAGAAATTTACCTAAGATGTCGAGTGCCGAGGCTGAACCTGTCATGGGTTTTTCATGCAACTATTAAAAAAACAATTAGGAGCCAATCTGCAAGATTTATGAACCAATACAACCATACATTTCATGCCAAGAGAAAATGCTGAGAAATCACAGAAAAACCCTTACGTGTGAGCCAAATGACGAAGAAACGTATTGCGTAGAAAATAATCCCACAACCAAGATTCCATTGACACAAGAGACGTCATCGTGGTGGATTCAAGCTATCATGGCACCATGGTTTCAATGTGCAGGTCTCTGCTAATGGCATCATAAATCCCTCAAGTCATGAATTCCGCAACTGAGTGAGTGAAAATTTTAAATGAGGTAAAGGAAGAGTAGGTAAACGCTTAGGGTTTTCATGATGCTTATGGACCGTAGATCCTCCTCCCATCGATCTCGGTCATTCCTCCATGGTATAGAAAAGTGCAAAGGTCATGTGAGGATGACATACTAGCACATGGCCTCAAAATAATGGCTAGGTCTGGGTGAGAAATTTCATGAGGGGACGAAAATATATTATGTGCGTAATAAGGCAGGTGTTAAACCTTAGTTTAAGACATGGTTGGTTCATGCATGCCTGTGTCTAAAATCAAGCTTTTGTTTGTTTATCAGCGTCGCAGGAAAGCACCATGATGGTTGACTTCACTCAGGTTATCCTGCCCACCCAACATATTTTGTTTAACAAAAAGTCTTAAAACTGTATCTTTTGCATTCTATTTATATTGAAAATTTGTATTTTTTTGTCATATCGTTCAAAATATTTCTTTTTAGCGATAATTATTTGATGTGCATTGAAAAATTAATTAGCAATACATAAACTTGTAGAAAATATAAAATTTATAATATTGACCCTTTTTTCATTTTTTATCTATGTGAAAAAGTGAAGATATCATTACAAATCTTTATTTTAAAAAATAATTTTTTTTCTTTTTAAAACACAAGTACATAAATGCACTTAAAAATAAACATCTCACGTAAGAGGAAGTCATTAGAAAATGTATAGTGTCAAAATCAATCCTCTAAAATAGTGTTGGTGATCATACGCCACCACTATTCAAAATCGACATAAAAAGCATCACAAAAAAAAATAATAAATAAAAAAAAATTAAAATGCCAAAAACATGCTAAAAAAAATGATTATGCATCACCACTTTTCAAAATCGGGAGTTTTTCTTGCTACGTTAAAAAGTAGTTACCAGTGCAGTTACTTATTTCATTGGTAATAGTGTTTCACCTGTAACGTTGGGAGAAGGGTGAAGAACATTTCCCAAGTTACCACTAAGTGAAGACATATGTTATTTCCCCACGTAGGGTAAAAAAACCACGGTGAGATGGGCATTTACAAACCAAAAGAAAAATAAAGAAACATAACCAAGTATATATGAAGGATAGAGAGAAATTTACCTAAGATGTCGAGTGCTGAGGCTAAATCTATCATGGGTTTTCCATGCAACTATTAAAACAAAAATTAGGAGCCAATCTGCAAGATTTATGAACCAATACAACCATACATTTCATGCCAAGAGAAAATGTTGAGAAATCACAGCAAAACCCTTATGTGTGAGCCAAATGACGAAGAAACACATTGCGTAGAAAATATTCCCACAACCAAGATTCCATTGACACAAGAGACGTCATCGTGGTGGATTCAAGCTATCATGGCACCATGGTTTCAATGTGCAGGTCTCTGCTAATGGCAGCATAACTCCCTCAAGTCGTGACTTCCGCAACTGAGTGATTGAAAATTTTAAATGAGGTAAAGGAAAAGTAGGTAAACGCTTAGGGTTTTCATGATGCTTATGGACCGTAGATCCTCCTCCCATCGATCTCGGTCATTCCTCCATGTTATAGAAAAGTGCAAAGGTCATGTGAGGAGGACATACTAGCACATGGCCTCTAAAAAATGGCTAGGTCTGGGTGAGAAATGTCATGAGGGGAGGACAATACATTATGTGCGTAATAAGGTAGGTGTTAAACCTTAGTTTAAGACATAAGAAAACTATATGATTATGGTAGTAGGCAGGGATATAATTGCCAAGCCTTTGTATCAAACCATAGGAGGACTATATGTATATTAAATATTTGGAGTAAGGGTATAGAGTAGGGAGAGTTAATATAGGTAATGGTATGGTAACATTACTAAACTATAGGTAAGGGCAACAAGTAGATGTGTAATGGTTAGGGAACCATTATAACCTTTGTGTATATGAAATTAACTAGGGAAATATGAGTCCTCCAACCTTAATTAAATATAAAATTTAGTTAAGAAGTTAAGATGGTGGAGGAGGAATCATTAAACGAGAAGAGTGACATGATAAAAAAAATAGAATTGGGGAGATGACATATTAGTAAGTCATGTTATTGTAACAATTTTTATTTAGTTTTCAATGACCTTCATGGTTAAGAATAATGTTACATATTTTTTTAAATGTATATATGTTTAATTCATATTTCTTCTTTTTATCATGAAAATTAATAACCAACCTATAACCATTTTAACTCTAAGAGGGGGATCAAATCTCTCTCTTGAGGTGAATCTAGGGTGGTTTAATTATTAGCCTTTGAATATGCCATATTAGAGAAGAATACCATGGGAAAAATGGGGGGATGGAGAATTTTAGGTTTTTCATTTCATTTTATTTTGTTTTATTTGTATTTGGTCAAGATGTTAAACATTATAACCTATTCCATATATTAAGTTGGAGAGCATGTTTTAGCTTAATAGTAATTGAAAACAAAGTTAAAATTTAATTATTTTATATTTTTTTTGTATTAAGATAGAATGAGAATTTTGTATTTATCTGTAAGTATATGTTTATATATTCACAAAAACATTTATGAGCCCTATTATGTCAGAAAACTACATTTATTTCTATAGGGACTCCAAAAGAGACAATAAAAAAAAGGTTTTGTAGGTATATAGCTTACAACATTGACGAAATAAAAAAGAAAATTTACATGTCATACTATAAGTCATTATAACTCTATGGAATAGGAAAAGGCCTCATTTTACCATTGATTTTTAAATATTTAAATCTTAATTCACACCATTCATTAGCAAATAAGGCCCCATATTTATTGATATCATGGATAACATGGAAATATGCTATTGAAGAGAACCGTTGTGTTTCTTTCCTAATTCTTTAGATAGGAATTTGTAATGATTTTTCCTTTGGATGGGAACTCTTCCCCTAAATGTTGATTATGAAGGAGGGAGTCAACCAAAAAAGTGAAAGATGTTTCTTATTTTTCTTTGGCTAACTCAATCATGTGGTAGAGGGCATAAGCTTCAACTTTGATTTTTTTCATGCATCCCCCATCAATGCTCTACAAATTAAACTTCCAACAACCTAAGGCTTATTATGAGTTGATTAGATTAATTTAATTTTTAAATAATGTTTACTAGTCATTACACATATAGGCATGTCTATTTTGGAATAGATCTTCCATAATTTAAATTTAATTATTAATAATTATTAGGTGGATGGTAAGGATTTCACCTGAGTGGACTCTTATATAAAAATCAAAAGTTGAGATTTATCTCCAAAGTAGTTATTCCATCATTTTCCTAAGCGAGTTATGGTTTTTTGGTCATGTGGTATTGATAAGCCTTGGTTTTTCCCATTGGTATTGTAGCAAAGGGTCTTTATAGATTAATAATCTCAATGGTAAAGTGAGAATACATATCCATGCTTAATAATAGTGTTCCATATTTTTTTAAATGTATAAATGTTTGACAAACATTATTTTTTTATATATAATAATAAAATAAATATATAATTTAGTTAGTTTTTAAGTATTTTATTTATAGCAACATGAGATTATACACTGCACTACCTTAATTTATTATATTAATATTCCTAAAATTTAAGATTCTCGTTCATGCTTCTGAAGCAATTTATAAAATGCACTAATATAATTTATTTAACTACAACCATTATATATTTTCAACCATAAATCATGCAATACTTAATTACTCTAAACTTGTGAGGTGGGAGAAACTCATTATTGTTTGAATTATAAAACTGTTAAGTGTGAAAAACACATAATTATTTTTATTATTTTGAAATGGTGACTTACAAGTGGGTATGAATATTCTTAAAATTTAAGATGCCTTGTTTGTGAAAGCACACAATCAATATTTTAATTTATATAACTACATTGATTGTAAAATTTCAATCATAAACTATGAAAACAATGAATCATTTCTAACTTGTAGGGTTTGAGAAACACATAATTTTTTTTATTTATAAAATTGTCTAGTACTAAAAACACATAATTGTTTTAGTTATTTTGAAATGGTCCCTTACAAGTGGATATGAATATTCCTAAACTTTAATTTAAAATGCCATAATTCATGAGTGTGAAGGAATTTATGAATGGTTCCATTTTAATTTATAATTACGTTGATTATAATTTTTGAATTATAAATAATGAAATAATGAAACACATTTTTTTCAATTATAAAATTGTTAAATATGAAATCGTAAAATAGTCAATTATATAATTGTTAAATATGAAATAATGAAACACATTTTTTACATTTTTTTCAATTATAAAACTGTTAAATATGAAATAATGAAACATATTTTTTTGAATTATAAAATTGTTAAATATGAAATTGTAAAATGGTCCGGGGTAGGAATATTCTTAAAATTTTCATTCAATATTCTTGGTTGGTTCATGCATGCGTGTGTCTAAAATGAAGCTTTTGTTTGTTTATCAGTGTCGCAGAAAAGCACCATGATGGTTGACTTCACTCAGGTTATCCTGCCCACCCAACCATGTGCTGTGAAGGCTATAAAATGAGGGCGTCCACAGCATTATTGATAAGTATAACAATAATTATTGTTAGAAGTGATAGTATTTCATTTTCCATTATTATTATTAGAGGTGAGGAGTAGCCATGACGATAAGGTCATTAGCATTTTCTTTACTACTCTTGGTATCTGTATCTGTGGTGAGCGCGTAGTTTAATGATGACTGTACCTGTAATCCACAGTAAGTCCCAAGCGATAGTCCTTTCATTCAAAATTTTAATAACCTCGTAGCAGATCTGGTACAAAACACGCAAAACTACGAGCAATACTACAAGACGTCATCAGGTGGTTCG
Organism: Pinus albicaulis; assembly: GCA_034641835.2. Taxonomy (NCBI): domain Eukaryota; kingdom Viridiplantae; phylum Streptophyta; class Pinopsida; order Pinales; family Pinaceae; genus Pinus; species Pinus albicaulis. The sequence goes on along the minus strand of CM076583.1, from coordinate 8,012,747 downwards.
GGCACGCCAACTGCCTATGGGGAAGCATACTGCTTTCTTGGCGGGGACTGCAACTCCTGCCTTTCTCCCCTGGCTCAGAGTATGTGGATCTTATGCAACTATTCGATCGGTGCTCGGTTTGATACCCAAGATGATACTCTTCCTTATTTTTGTTTGCTGATCCCATGCACAAGCCGTTTGAACACAGTGGTGATCGGTCAGGGCGGTAGATGACCCATGTGGCTGCAGCTAAGTTTTGATACCATCACAATGTTCCATCAGCAAATCCGAAATACGGTTCAGGTTGGTGATCCATGGTGGTAATTTGAGTGCTTTTAGGTCTTTGGGTCAAAACTATTTTGGTATTGGGATTTTGTGTACTCTAAATCTAGGGGATAGGGGCTACTGGGGCCCTTATGGGTAGAAATTCTTGAGGTAAAGGCTTTTGACAGGGTTAGTGAGGTAGGTCACGTCCGGTTCCGTCAAGATGTATGCCCCTTGTCGAAGACAATGTTTGATGATATAGGGCCCTTTCCACAAGGTTTCGAACTTTTCTAGCCCTAAGGCCTCTTTTGCGACATCATAGCGAAGGACTAACTCTCCCTCAGTAAATGAGGGACGGGTGATGTGGTAGTCAAATGATGCTTTTACCCTTTTTTATGGGCCTCATTGTGTTGGAGTGATTTTCGCATGTTTTCGTCAACTAGCTCTAGTTGTACTAGGCATTGTTCTAGAGGCTCAGTGTCATCAAGGATTTTGATGGCGATATGCAATTTCGGGATCTTGTGGAAATCTATGCAAAAGTGTAAAGTGACTTGGTCTTTTGCGGCATGAATAAGGTAGAATTCGTGTGACACGGGGGTAGTTGAAATCCTATCTTGGGCGTGCGATGATACAAGTCGTATGTGGTGAATTGTGTCACTGGCATGCAGCGGGGGAAGGATCTCAGTAACAAAGCCATGTGTGAGTCTAAGGTTGGCTTTCCTGCTATGATATTCAATTTCCGATAGGTGGAAGTTGTTTTTATCATAGAGGTGCCTGAATGATTTTAGCAGCGGGCATACCTCTGGCACGTGATCATGACCGGTGCAAATGGTGCATGGTATCACAGTGCTGACAGAGTAGATAGTGTGAGATTCTACACTAATCGATGTTCCTGAAATGGACACTTAGAAAGGGTCGGTTGTGAACCAGGTTGTCTTCTGCTTCCATTTTTGCGTCGTAGGTTGAGTCTTACCTCCCTTTTTGGTGGGTGGTTGAATTAATGCCACTCTAGTTTCAATCAGCCTAGGGAGATGTGTACAATTAAATGTATGATGAAAGTGTGAGAAAATTTGGCAATAAGTTTGCGTGACTTTCTCTTTATTAGAGAGAATTTTTTGAGGAAGGGGCGAGGTTATGCAGAGACTGTTTGCAAGGGGTTTGAGTTCTCTGCATTTGTTGATTCGGTGATTTTTTAGATCACGTAGGCCGCATGTTATCATAGACTTGGCATGGGGTATACATGGTTGGCATGTGGTCTTATCAGGCTTGACACACCACTGCGGTGGTGGGGACATTGAGCCGGAAATATGTTTTTTATGCCATTCTTGGAGATCGCTCATCCTCTTTTCTATGGCATTAATCATGTCGATAGTGGGACGGATCTGTGAGACATAATCACAAGGTTGGTCATCATGATTACCCTGACATATCAAGAAAAATATCTATGATATGGGGGTCCCATCGTGCTTGGTCTGAGGCCAGGCGGGGTACCAACGTCACAATGCTGCTAAGTTAGGGAAGTGGATTACTATATGGTCCGTCTCGTTGCATAACATGCATGCGGGTGGGTTTCGAGAAGTGCCTTTAGGGGTAACTATGGGTTCCCTGCTAGGCCGTTATTCGGCTGACAAGAACATGATAGACCTGTGCATCTCCTCTTCTTGGGTCATGGAGCTGCTGATGGATTTGGCATCCATATCATCTTCTCGGGAAAGATGAACTATGGCTGAGCGGAGGCTAGCAAGGGGTAGCCGTAAGCGAGGTATGTAGTGACTGTTGGGGTCCTGTGATTTGGATGATTGGAAAACCAAATGACAAGGCAACATTCAAACCAATCTTTAGAGCTCTAGGATCTATCCCTCCTAGTCTCAGAGAGGGATCTCTCAATATGTTTGTAAGGATATAGCTTTATGCTTTTAAGGGTTGATTTTAGGCTAGTTATTAAGTGCAATTTTTTTTGTTTGAGTTTGGTTGGTTGGACATGAATGATCTATGAAACATAGATAGAAAGGGGAAATATCAGAGCCATTGGGTAATGGAGTCAAGAAGAAGTTATAACAAGCTCAATCAATGGATATGGGATATCAAAGGGAAAATCTAACCGTCCCAGTGGATCTTGGGTTTGGTGGATGAAATGAAATGGACATTAAGGATTTAGAAGGAGAAGTAGAACTAAGGGTAATTAAGAATCCTTAATTATATGTACTTCCCAACAAAGGGACTTTAGACATTATCTAAATATGAAGAGGCATTCCATAGACAGGGCTAACCATAAATTCTATAAAACCACACTTCAGCAAATAAAAATTTCAAGACAAACTTTTCAAATAAAATCTAGGAGTCAAGGAACGCTCTATTTCATCCAAAGATTTCACTTTCAAGGATAAGGAAAAATTCAAGATTCAAAAATAATTGCATTCATAGAAGAGGGAACTCCTAAAAATATTTGATTACAATTATAAAGACCTTCAAAAAAATTATCTCAACAAGAACAAAGCGTATGATCAAAACAGACCTCTTTGACAGACTGTAAACAATGGTACTTTAAAGGGAAACTTCAGAAACAGTTTTCAAGTGGCAGCAAGTCAGCAGGGAAAACGATAACTCATTCTTGAGACCAACTATTTGAACTATTTATGAAATAAACAAGCTTAAGGGTTTAAAAGCAGTCAAACTACTCAATAAAACCTTCAGCAGATGAAAACATAAAGGCAGTGAAGAGTAAACAGGCTTAAGGTGCTTCTAGGAGACATTTCTTAGCCTAATCTTTTTACTCTACTGAAAACAAAGCATAATGGAACAAGGAGAAAAAAAGGAAATAACACTAACATATTAGAATAGATCACCAACAGCCATGCTAAGGGATCCAAGGATAGAGCCTTCTCATTAACAAAACATGTCAAAACATCACCAGTCTTCCAATAATTCAACTTTTTCTTAATCTTCAGCCAGACTATGTACAACTTCAAAGAGTTCAAATTCCAGCAACCAACCCCAAACAAAGAGCTTCTCATAGAGTATTTATAGAAGAATGAGGAGGTGGAACTCTATTTAGGGTTCAAAATTTTATTAATTACAAAGTAAGTGCATTCCTAGCCTTGAAAACCACGCAAGGCCTAAGGTAGGAATGAGTTGCACTAATTCTCTATTTAATAACTCTGTCTTTACTACCTGAGGATAAGTAGGTGAAAAGAATTGGTTTTGAGGCTTTCCCATGTCTTAAAATAACTGCTCTGACAGTCAAAAGATGTTCTGTTAGTGTGATAACTGTCAAAGTGTCTTTGTAGGTGAGACACAAACTACAGGTGTCCTTTTTGATATCTGGAGGAGTAACTGCTTCAGTGATTTGGTATTTGAAGCCATATTTCTGCTGACCTGTCTGATTAAGTCATTAAAACTATGATTTAGAGATTTGATATGCTTTTAGGCCTTCTTCGATCATCTTTCGAGCTTTTTGTGACTTTGCTGACTATTTTGACTTTAATTCTTTTATCTCGATACCGTGCTCTGTCTTTAAACTTCACGGGTTAAGCTCTTGATCTTCGGGCTTTTATGCTTTAACCTTTAATCTTTAATTCTCTTCACTGTTATTCATTAAATTCTATTGTTTGCTGACGAGTACTTTCTTTTCTCTGGAGGGTTTGATTTAATAGTCAATATCATGACTTATTGACTAGCACTCGGAATTTTAACCCTTCGTCCCTTTCTGCAATTGAATAGGCCACAGGATCATCACGCTAAGTTCTATACCACCTCTAGTGACTGTGGGATGCCTTGAATAGCTCAAACCACCATAAAACCTTCAAAAAACCAATAAACTTGTTAAAGAAAACCTACACGAAAGCTTGAACTGCTACAGAGGCTCGGGCGAAAGTGGAGGAGCTGTGAGGAGGCGGTGAGTGCAGCGGGAAAGGGCCTCATGGCGAAAAACCAAGAAAACCAGTGTTCAAAACTAAATTTGGCACAAAGAGATGCAATGGCAGTTTGGTAGAAAACCAGAGGCGCTTTTCGCACGGGGCCAAGGCAGTAAGTGGTAAGGAACTGGGGAATGCGATACAATTTAGAGAGTGACGCGTGTCCCTCTAAAAATGCTCATTTCACATTAGAATTGCACTTCAGGGAGAATTGTTGATTTGGGCGTGAAGATGAATAATGACCATTGGATCGAGTAGATCAATGGCCCAGATCACTCTGCTATTTCGCACAAATGACAAATGGTGCGAGGGGAGGGGAAACTGCGAGAAAGCATAGATCGTCCAATCAGGAGGATCGACGGTTGAGATTGTATCAGGGAATGGTTGAAATGAACGAATGGGGTAGAGGAAAAGTGATAATGCGAGACAGCACAGACCATTGGATTTGAGGGAGCCAGATCAACGGTGGAGATTAACTGCAGGGGGACGCGTTTGTGCATAATAAAATCCTAGTTGTCCGATCTGCGAGGAGACGTGCAGATCGACGGTCAACACATCGAACGATACAACACCGAGGCATGGGGAGAGGATGGATTGGGGCTAGGGCATGACAAGTTCTGGGCCGTTGGATCTGGGGAAAATAAACAGTGGAGATTAACTGCAGGGGGCTGGGGGTATGGAAGGATCTCGTCGGTGGGGTGCCTCCACAGTGAATGGGGAAACACTTGTTGAGTCTCAAAAGTGTTTTCCATATTCATACATATTTCCATTATGTCATAACCATTTAGCTCTCATTTCATAGCCATCTGACCTAAAACCCTACATCAAGTAACCATTTTCATAAATATATGGGTTAGGATCCTTGTCTTCCAAAGTTATTTATTTTATGTATTTAAAGTGAATTTATGATTAAAAACTAGAAAATTAACATAGTTTCATATATCTATATATGTGTTATGAGTTTTGTGACATGTGTAGGTCAAAAGGAAGTTTCTAAAAGACCTTTATGTGGCCTCCCATAACCAAATTCGAATTTGAGTGGAGAAGATCATGGGATCATGAGAACATGTGTCTCATTTCCTTTTTGTATTGAAACTCTAAAAAGACATGTGTCTTATCATTTCCTATTTTGATTGTAACTCTAGAGACATGTGTCTTATCATTTCCTATTTTGATTGTAACTCTAGAGATGGAGGGAGAGATTCATGGACTCCCATTAATGAGATAACTTCTCATATTTTGTATAAATAGGAGAAGCTTTCTCCTATCATGGGTAGTAGTCAAAAAAATAGGAGAAGGAGAGAAAGGAATAGAGAGTGTTTTGTAACAAAGCTTAAGATGGAATGGGATGTAGATTTGTGAGTTTTTCAATAAAGAAGTTTAGTTCTTTGATGTTGTTTTGATCACATCTTCAAGGAGCTAAGGATTACACCAAATTGGTAGCAGAGGGCCCCTGCTATTCAAGGAGGATTTGCATTTTTTCTAGGTAAGTCATTTTCAATTCTATTTTTTCATATTTCCCTTACTTAGATTGCTTTCTGAAATCATAGCTTTTAGCATTATGTTTCATGTCATTTTCTTAGATAAAAGATCCTCATGATATTATAGTTAGTCTCTTTCAAAAGCTTTTCCAATAAACCTCTAATTCATGAATGAGACTTAGTTGTAATATTGTGAGTTATTGATTTTTTTGTTTCATAGAAGATCCTTATCACATTATGATTAATCTCTTTCAAAATCTTTTCCAATAAACCTCTAACTCATGAATGAGATTTAGTTGTAATGTTATAAGTTGTTTCAGCATCTCATAGGAGATCCTTACTACATTATAGTAATATTTTTCTCAAGCTCTTCCGATAAACCTCTATCAAATGAATGAGATTTCACTGTAATGTTCTAAGTTACTGTTTTTTTCAGCATTTCCTTTTATGTTTTAGGAGATCCCCATTGCATTAGATTTAATCTTTTTCACAAGCTCTTCCAACAAATCTCTCACTAAATGAATCAGATTAATTTGTGGTGTTTTGAGTTACTTTTCATTTCATGAATGTTCATTTAGAAGCCGTAATATCCATGGATTAGGACTCTCTGTTTTCATCATTTCCTAGTTAGGAATAGAACTTGCAAATAAAACTCTTCTTTAATTCATTTGACAACATTTTCTTTTCCTTCCTTTCAATTAGATTTAATCTCATCTTTCTAGTTTAGAGTAGAACACTAAGAATCAAAACATAAAACCCCCAAAACAATAATAAAACATCAAAAAAACGAAGTAAGAAGTAGGTTTCTTAGGCACATATAGTGCGTCACACTTCATCAGTTTACTAGCCCTGGTCGATAATTTATGTTAGCAATTTAGGATGCTAAATTGACTAGACAAGACTCACCATTAGATCGGGAGAAAATTAGCGGTGGATATTAACTGTGGGGGGACTGGGGACTACAGGCCACTTTGGTTGGATTCCCCTGCAATGAACCTGCGTCGTTGATCTGGGAGGAATGGATGGTCCAGATTGAATCGGGAGATCAGAGATTAAATATGGTGGATGAAGGGTGAGGGGGATGGCAAAGTTGCGAGGAAGCGAGGGTCGTTAGATCTCGAGGATCAACAACAGAGATTAAATCGGAGAATGGCAGGTAGGAGGGGCTTGGGAATGAGGAAACAGGGATCGCCGATGCAATGGAGCGATGCGATGGCCGATAGAGCAGAGAAAAGTGCGATGGTCGTCCGATTTGGGAGAGATCGATGGTTAGGAATCCATCGGAGGATCGGTCATCGGTGGAGAAAAAGGGTTTGGGAACTTTGGATGATGCAAAGTGCGATGGCCGATGGAGCATGGGCCATTGGATCTAGTGTACGATTAATGGCTGGGATCAAATCGGGGAAAAGGCCATCGGCGGAAGAGGAGGCGAGAAGTAACGAAAATACGATAAACGATTGCGCACGGACCGTCTGATTGGGTGCGATCAACGACGGAGATTAATTCGGGGAATCGACCAACGGTGAGAACAGAAACGAGAAGCGGAACCGGGGAAAGAGCGACTTGCAATCCGCCGATGGGCTTGGCGTTTGGTCGTAGGGCCAGGTTATATGGCGGGAAAAGGGATAGGATTTAAGTCTGTGGGGGCTTAAGGTGGTTTATATGAAATGGTCAGATTCTAAAGGCCGAAATGGGTTTTTGAGGGTTCCGATAGGTATAAAAGGAGGGTTTAAAACTAGATGAGGAGGATTTATAAGGTTTTAAGGGAATTTCGAAGGAAATAAAGGATAAATGAGGGGAAAATGAGGGAAAATGAAGGACATATGGATGAATGATGAGGATTACGAGTTTGGAGGAAGCTTTCTTTATGAATCAGCAGGGCTATTTGAAAGAAAATATCAGTGAAATGGGTCCTTTGGACAAGAGACACAGGAAGGCTTCAAGAACTCACAGATTTTCTCCAAATTATTTTCTTGAAGACTAATAGACCTATTTTTAGCCATCATAGGATATGATGAAATTTATTGATGGCTAACAGTGGCTCCACTTGGGGAGGACAGCTTGCTTTTTAAGGTGTCCAGAACCTCAGATTATCAATCTTTTGGCTTTCAACAGACCAATGCCTTAATACATTGGGCATAATTTCTTTGTTTTCCTGCTGACTTTCTTTGCATTTTGACAATTCTTCCAATGACCTGCAACATGAGATGACTTTAAACCACATCTCTACCTACCCAAAACTACTTTTCCTAGCATTTTTTCTTCTCTTGAGTGCACTTGGACTCACATCTCTTTTACATATATATTTTTTTAAACAGAAAGATAAAAATATCTAATGCTACCCTTATTTCTTCCAAGAGTCTAGATTAAACAGTTGGACTCAAAAGATTCTCTAACTAATCTATTATTTTTCAAAATTAAGTTGTTTGATAGATCTGCATTCTCTACATTCTAAAACAGAAATTTAAACACAGACAAACAAGGATTAAACAATATAATTTTTTTTGGTGTCTATGGCATAAGAAACCAGCTGCACATACACTTTTAATTGCAGAAAATTAAAACAAAACTGTGAAGGCTTAAGATCTGAGAATAGTAAGCATCCTTCCCTTCTTTTTCAGCTTTGATTTTGATCTTTTTGAGCTGCCCTCTTCTTCTTTACCTGGCTCAAGTTTTCAGCATGTTAGAATCGGTCTTTTTCCTTTCTTTGGCTCAGGTTTTGAGCTTGTTAGAACCATTCTTTTCTCTCCTAATCTAGTCTATTGATAAGCCAAGATTAAATTGTTTAGCTAATCTGATTCACTAACCTATCAGCAGTAAATTGAAATCTATCTAGTCATGATTAGGGTGTATGACTAAATAGTAGTGGTCTTTCAAGTAGTGGCATTTAGGCTTGCACACTTTCAAAATCTCCTTCTTTATTGGTATGGGGTTGTACCTTTCTTCTTTTATATCTGCCCTCTTTTCTCTTTTTCTATTGTTTTTGTATTTTTTCAATTTTTCTTTCAAGGAAAAAAACAAAAAACTAACTAAATGCTCACAGGCTGAGCTTTATTGACATTCCTACCTACCCTAATCTAACTCTAAAATATTTACATGTTTAGCTGATGAACTCCCTTTTCCAATGTAGCCAATCAAGTAAATGGTTCCATGATTGGTCTTTGGTTATCTCCTTGAGCATGCTGGACAAAATGGGGCACTCCCATTTCCTTTTTTCTTTAGCAGCATTGCTAAAAAATCTTTTTTCTTTTGGTAATACACTGCTTCTAACAACCTTTATCACTTCTTCAAATATCTTCAAGAAATGGGCATAGGATCTTGAAACAATGCCTGGTTATGAATATTTGGAAGATAGGTTTCCACCAAGCTTACTTTTTCCTCCGCTGGATAAAGCTTATGATTCTTTTGAGAAATAACTTCTTCCTCACTTCATTATCATCTGAACTGGAGGACTCATGATATATTGCAGTGTTTTCCTCTCGTAGTCCTGGTATGCTCTGATTCAGTGGAATGTACTCTGTGAATAGATCATCATATTTTTGAGCAGGGGTATCTTTTATTACCTCAACCCTTTTAGGGGAAGGCTCCTTATCTTCAGCTTGCTCAAGAAAATCCTCTTTCTTCTCAACCTCATCATCAAAACTGATAGATTGCTGACACCCCATTACATGAAAGCTATTTCTAATGGATTGAATTGGTTTATTGCTGCTTTCAAGCTGATGATAGTGATTTTCACGACACCAATCAACTTCTGGTTGCGCTGCATGATTAGTTTCTTCTTGAAGCTCATCATCATCATTAGACTGATAAAAAATTGGAAAATCATTAGTATAAAAAATCTCACCAATCAAGCATATTGGGTCATCAGTTTTTATTTCTTTAAGCTGATCTACAAGTTAATTTTTTCATTCAAGAAAACAAGGTTCAGTAGGTAGATGAGCAGAAGTGTTTTGTTTAAATGAAGTTTTGAGGGCTGGTTGTTTGTTTAATATTTGATCAATCTCTTCTTCTATCAAAAGAGGAGGAATTTTTATTTTTCTTTGGACAGAAGTACAACAGTCCTCTTTCTCTTGTGTTGACTGATTTTGAGGCTGGATGTCTTCTTAACCCTCTCTTAGGGGATCTTTACTTGTGCTTGCAGGAAATTTTTGAGGATTCTTTTCTTTTTCCTGATCTTTTCCACTCTCAAACAACTCTTATTGATCTTTGTGATGGTCAGTTTGAGGTTCATGAATTGTTTCTTTTACATTGTCAGGATGCCACTGTCCTTTTAAAATATGAAATGAGTTAGAACATAGAGGTAGAGTCCCTATATGTGTCGATTTTTCTTCTACTTTAGGTTCTGTGTTTCCTACGAGGCTTACTGTTTCGTCAAAGCACTTCTCACTTTTTGCATTTACATTTTCATCGTAAGGTTCCCTTAACAGTGTAATACAAGATAAAGGTGCTGTCAGGACTTTCTTGACAACCTTCTTCATTGCTTTTACTGTAACCTTGCTCATCATACATCTTTTCCTTTTTTTATATGTCTTGTAGTGGTTGAGTTTGTGTTTGATCAGGGAAAGCCATAGATTATTCTGGATAATAAACATCTGTATCAACCTCATGCCTTCCCAGTTTCTTATCAAGTATGTACACTATTTTTCCAAATAGGTCCAATAATATGTTTAGTTTAGGAATTTTTATTTTGCTTTGGACGGAAGTACAATAGTCCTCTTTCTCTTATGTTGACTGATTTTGAGGCTGGATGTCTTCTTGAGCCTCTCTTAGGGGATCTTTATTTGTGCTTGCAGGAAAGTTTTGAGGATTCTCTTCTATTTACTGATCTTTTTCACTCTCAAACAACTCTTCTTGATCTTTGTGATGGTCAGTTTGAGGTTCGTGAATTGTTTCTGTTACATTGTCAGGATGCAACTCTCCTTTTAAAATCTAAAATGAGTTAGAACATAGAGGGAGAGTCCCTATATGTGTTGATTTTTCTTCTACTTTAGGTTCTGTGTTTCCTAGGAGGCTTACTATTTCCTCAAAGAACTGCTCACTTTTTGCATTTACATTTTGGTTGTAAAGTTCCCTTAATAGCATAATACAAGATAAAGGTATGCTGTCAGGACTTTCTTGACAATGTTCTTCATTGTTTTCTTTGTAACCTTTCTCATCATACATATTTTTCTTGTTGTATATGTCTTGTAGTGGTTGAGTTTGTGTTTGATCAGGGAAAGGCATAGATTGTTCAGGATAATCAACATCTGTATCAACCTCATGCCAAATAGGTCCAATAATATGTTTAGTTAAGCTTATTTGTCTATACCAGATTCCATGTTTGTTAATTATAAAGAGATCACTGCATCTTTTCAACTAGTTCAGAGTCTTCTACCAGTGGAGTCATTAGGTATTTTGGGATTATGGAGTCGCCAGGTGAAATATTTTGAACCTTTTTTTCCACCGTCAGCATGATTTGGATTGCTCAATGCATTCCCAGGGGAGTTTATAAGGACTGGTAAAGTAATAGGCCTATTGGAGGCCAGTGGAGTCGCCAAGTGGAAATTTTTAGCTTTTCTGAAGGTAAAATGTTTTATGGTCCACCACCAATGTTTATTACGAAGGCCAATCTGAAATTTTTTTGCCGTTTTCTGAGTTTCTATGGTTTTTGAAGGACTAATGAGTCTATAAGATCTTGCAAGACTATTATGTACTCAAATTTCCCACCGTGATCACCAAAATGTTGGGGTCCTGTGATTTGGCTAATTGGCAAGCCAAATGACAAGGAAACATTAATAACAAGCTCTAGATCTCTAGGATCTAGCCCTCTAAGTCTCAGAGAGGGATCTCTCAATATGTTTGTAAGGATATAGATTTATGCTTTTAAGGGTTGATTTTAGGCTAGTTATTAAGTTCAAGTTTGTTTGTTTGAGTTTGGTTGGTTGGACATGAATGATCTAGGAAACATCGATAGAAAGGGGAAATATCATAGCCATTGGGCAATGGAGTCAAGAATAAGTTGTAACAAGCTCAATCAATGGATATGGGATATCAAAGGGAAAATCTAACTTGGCCAGTGGATCTTGGGTTTGGTGGATGAAACGAAATGGAAATTAAGGATTTAGAAGGAGAAGTAGAACTAAGGGCAATTAAGAATCCTTAATTATATGTACTTCTCAACAAAGGGGCTTAAAAAATTATCTTAACATGAAGAGGCATTCCATAGACAGGGCTAACCATAAATTCTATAAAACCACACTTCAGAAAATAAGAATTTCAAGACAAACATTTTAAATATATCTAGGAGTCGAGGAACGCTCTATTTCATCCAAATATTTCACTTTCAAGGATAAGAAAAAATTCAAGGTTCACAAATAACTGCATTCATAGAAGAGGGAAATCCTAGACATCTCTGATTACAATTATAAAGACCTTCAAAACAATTATCTCAACAAGAACAAAGGGTATGATCAAAACAGACCTCTTTGACAGACTGTAAACAATGGTACTTTAAAGGGAGACTTTAGAAACAGTTTTCAAGTGGTAGCAAGTAAGCAGGGAAAACCATAAACCATTCTTGAGACCAACTGTTTGAACTATTTATGAAATAAACAAGAATAAGGGTTTAAAAGCAGTCAAACTACTCAATAAAGCCTTCAGCAGATGAAAAAATAAAGGCAGTGAAGAGTAAATAGGCCTAAGGTGCTTCTAGGAGACATTTTTTTAGCCTAAGCTTTTTACTCTACTGCAAGCAAAGCATAATGGAACAAGGAGAAAAACAGGAAATAACACTAACATATTAGAATACATCAGCAATAGCCATGCTTAGGGATCCAATGATAGAGCCTTCTCATTTACAAAACATGTCAAAACATCATCAATCTTACAATACTTCAACATTTTCTTAATCTTCAGCCAGACTATGTACAACTTCAAAGAGTTCCAATGCCAGCAACCAACCCCTAACAAAGAGCTCCTCATAGAGTATTTATAGAAGAATGAGGAGGTGGAACTCATTGGGGGAACTTTGAGGTCTAAAATGGGCCTCCTAAAAAAATAATAAAATAATATCTAAACCAATAAAATAATATTTATGAATTTGCTTCACTTTTTGCACCACAATCGATGTAACCATAGTTAAATTCAATTCAAAATTTGTACCAAAATAAAATTAATAAAAAAATTGTATTCATGTGACTATAAATAAGAATGAGTTTATCAAGAAAAAGTCATTATCATTGAACAACTAATGCATTTGTCCTTTGTACTTGAATAAATTAAATTAAAATATAAATATAAATTTATAAATTTTTAATTATATTATATTCTATTAATTAAAATTTATATTATTTAAATTGTATAATAACATGTAATTAATATAGTATATAAAAATAATATAATATAATATAATATAATAAATGTGTAGGGATATGCATTCTTTTTTTTAAGAAATATGAAATGACAATAATATATTTCTATTCAAAAAGTGTGAAATGACATTTATTATGATTACTTAAATTTAACTTTAAAAGTAATTTGAGCACTACCGTGGTTAACCATGAGTTTTTATCCACCATTGAGAATGTGACAAGTAAGTACCTTTAACTCAAGCAATGCCACCTCAACCATTAGGGATGATGTTATCTCCTAAAATCTTATTGGTTCTCATAAAGTGAATTTTAATTGTACATTTTTCTTAGGAGGCCCATTTTAGACCTCAAAATTCCCCTAATGTATTTTTAGGGTTCAAAATTTTATTAATTACAGATTAAATGCATTCCTAGTCTTGAAAACCATGCAAGGCCTAAGGTAGGAATGAGTTGCACTACTTCTCTGTTTAATAACTCTGTCTTTACTTCCTGAGGATAAGTAGGTGAAAAGAATGGGTTTTGAGGCTTTCCCATGTCTTAAAATAACTGCTCTGACAATCAAAAGATGTTTTGTGAGTGTGATAACTGTCAAAGTGTCTTTGTAGGTGAAACGCAGGCTACAGGTGTCCTTTTTAATTTCTGGAGGAGTAACTGCTTCAGTGATTTCGCATTTGAAGCCATCTTACTGCTAATCTGTCTGATTAATTCATTAAAACTCTGATTTAGGCCTTTGATATGATTTTAGGCCTTCTTTGATCATCTTTCGGGATTTTTGTCCCTTTGCTGATAGTTTTGATTTTAATTCTTTTATCTCGATACTGTGCTCTATCTTCAATCTTCACGGGTTAAGCTCTTGATCTTCAGGCTTTTATGCTTTAACCTTTAATCTTTAATTCTCTTCATTGTTCTTCATTAACTTCTATTGTTTGCTGACGGGTACTTTCTTTGCTCTGGAGGGTTTGATTTAATAGTCAATATCATGACTTATTGACTAGCACTCAGAATTTTAACCCTTCATCCCTTTCTGCAATTGAATAGGCCACATGATCGTCACCCTGAGCTCTGTACCACCTTTAGTGACTGTGAGATGCCATGAATAGCTCAAACTGCCATAGAACCTGAAAAAACCAATAAAATTGTTAAACAAAACCTACGCGAGGGCTTGAAATACTACAGAGGATCGGGCGGAAGCGGAGGAGCTGTGAGGAGGCGGTGAATGCAGCGGAAAAGCGCCTCATGGCGAAAAACCACAAAAACCAGGGTTCAAAACTGAATTTGGCATGAAGAGATGCAATGTCAGTTTGGCGGAAAACCGGAGGTTGTTTTCGCATGGGGCTGGGGTGGTAACTGGTAAGGAACTGGGGAGTGCAATACAATTTAGAGAGTGATGCACGTCCCTCTAAAACTGCTCATTTTGCATTAGAATTGCACTCTGGGGAGAATTGGTGATTTGGGCGTGAGGATGAATAATGACCGTTGGATCGGGTAGATCAACGGCCCAGATTTGAACGCTAGGTCGCACAAATGACAAATGGCGCGAGGGGAGGGGACACTACGAGAAAGCGCAGACCGTCCGATCAGGAGGATCAACGGTTGTGATCATATTGGGGAATGGCCGAAATTAATGAATGGGGCGGAGGAAAAGTGATAATGCGAGAGAGAATAGACCATTGGATCTAAGGGAGCTAGATCAACATTGGAGACTAACTGCGGGGAGACGAGTTTGTGCACAATAAAATCCTGATCGTCCGACCTGCGAGGAGATATGCAGATCGACGGTCAGCACGTCGAGCGATACAACCCGAGGCATGGGGAGAGGATGGAGTGGGCCCAAGGCGTGACGAGTTCTAGGCCGTTGCATCTAGGGAAAATCAATGGTGGAGATTAACTACAGGAGGATTGGGGGTACGGAAGGATCTCGTCAGTGGGGTGCCTCCACAGTGAATGGGGAAATACTGGCCGTTGGATCGGGAGAAAATTAACGATGGAGATTAACTACGGGGGGACTAGGGAGTATGGGCCACTTTGGTCAGATGCCCACGCAGTGAGCCTGCGTTGTTGATCTGGGACAAATGAACGGTCCAGATTGAATCGGGAGATCGGAGATTAAAGATGGTGGATGAGGGGTCAGGGGGATGTCGAAGTTGTGAGGAAGCGAGGGCCGTTAGATCTTGAGGATCAACAGAAGAGACTAAATGGAAGAATGGCAGGCAAGAGGGGCTTTGGAACGAGGAAACAAGGATTGCCGATGTGCGATGGCCGATAGAGCGAAGCAAAGTTCGATGGTTGTCCGATCTGGGAGAGATCAATGGTTAGGAATCCATCAGAGGATCGACCATCGGTAGATAAAAATGGTTTGGGAATTTTGGATGACGTGAAGTGCGATGGCCTATGGAGCGCTGGCCGTTGGATCTAGAGGACGATTAATGGCTAGGATCAAGTCGCAAAAAAGCCATCGGCAAAAGAGGAGGCGGGAAGTAACGAAAATGTGATGGCTGATTAAGCACGGACCATCTGATCGGGTGCGATCAACGGCGGAGATTAAGTCGAGGAATCAGCCATCGGCGAGAACAGAAACGGGAAGTGGAACCGCGGAAAGAGTGACTTGCGATGCACCGATGGGCTTGGCGTTTAGTTGTAGGGTCGAGTTATATGGCGAGAAAGGGGCTAGGATTTAATCCCATGGGGGCTTAAGGCGGTTTATATGAAATGTTCGGATTTTAAAGGTCGAAATGGGTTTTTTGAGGTTTTTGAGGGTTTTGATGGTATAAAAGGAGGGTTTAAAACTAGATGAGGAGGATTTATAAGGTTTTAAGGGAATTTCGAAGGAAATTAAGGATAAATGAGGGGAAAATGAGGGAAAATGAAGGACATATGGAGGAATGATGAGGATTATGAGTTTTAAGGAAGCTTTCTTTATGAATCAGCAGGGCTATTTGAAAGAATATATCAGTGAGATGGGTCCCTTGGACAAGAGACACAACAAGTCTTCAAGAACTCACGGATTTGATCCAAATTTGTTTCCTGAAGACTAATAGACCTTTTTTTAGCCATCATAGGATATGACAAAATTTATTGATGGCTCACAGTGACAATCCTCCAATAGGTGATTGTCAGTGCATAACGGGCATGTGAATTGTGCTGTCCATAGCCTCACGTAGTGAACCCTTTCGATTGGATACCATCTGTGAATGAGTTCCAATGCGGCACACTCTTCGAGGTAGTGGCCACGTTCATCGTATAGCATACAACATATAATGGGCATTACTAGGAGGCGCTCTATGAATCGGTGATCCTCTTGTAAGTATAGGATGGTATGCAGCTGGTCACTGATAGACTGGATGTGATGCAGGGATTCTGCTAGAAAGCAGATCCTAGCATATTAAAACCTCTGCTTCACCCTATTATGAAAATTCTCAAAATTTTATGCTACATCGCCCCACTTTATGCTACATCGCCCCACTGGCTATGCTTTCCCAATATTATGTTGTCTTTCTCTTGCTGCTTCTTTTTTTTTTACTGTTGCTAGTTTCTTTCGGGATACTTTCATCATTATCCTCCTTATCAGTTCAATTTCTCTATCCAATAGATTTTTTCCAGCATCTGCAATAAAACCTATACTCACAAAACAATTATTAAAATAAAAAATATAAGGCTTCAATGCCTCTTTCTCTGCTGGCGACATTTCAGTCTGCTGCTCGGAAATTTCTTCTTCCATCATCACATCAATATGCTGATTTAAATCCTCCATGATACTATCAACTAGTCCCTCCTCCACATCATCTGTTTGAAAAATGTTTCCCTGTTCTGTGTCTTTCAGCAACTTTCCCTGAAAATAGATCCTCTGCTTTTCCAACTCTCTTCTCTGAAGATCTAACTTCCGATATAACTGAACAATCTCAACTGGGGTAGAACTTGGAAATTTTACACAACTTTCCATACCTTCATTTGCTGTTGACCAATCCCCAGATGGTCCTTCTTCCTCTGTTTCAATATTCTGCTTAATATTTCCATGAGACCCCTCTGTCTTCATTTCTTTCTGAGATCTTTCTATCTCGGCATCATTTTGAACAAATTTCAGATTCAAATATTCTTCTTCAACAAACTTCAAAGTTTTTTCAACGCTCTGTGATGTACCTGTAATCACACACTAATCGTTAGTCTTAAACACATAAGACCTTGTGGTCCCACTGCATGTTTCAGTCCACATCTCTCTTTGTTGCTCTGAATCCTTCATTTGGTTCAGTTCTTCTGTAGATTTCTCTTTTGTCTCATCACTACTTCCACTCTTCCTTTGTAAATCTTCCTGAATTGTCTTGGCTTTAGCATCATTACATTGTAAAATTTTGTCAGCAATTTCATTAAACAAATACATTTGTTTACCTCCTTGGAATTTTTCTTCAGCATTTCCACTTTTTTCCTATTCCATAACAGCTTTGACTTGCTGTGTTACCCCAAATAAGAATTTATTTATGATTTCTTCCTGTTGTAACCAGTCAACACTTTCCTTCTCTGGAAGGAATTCTCTACCAGACTTTACCTCAAGAGTTTTATTCTCCTTTGTGATAGTTCCATCAGAGTGCTCACCATATTTCGCACATCCTACAAGCATACATAAACTGTGAGAAAAAATGTAAGGCTTCATGGCCTCATCTGTTTCTCTTGCCAACACATCTTCAGATGCTTCTGAACTATCCCAATAGTTCATGAGATCTTCTTCACTGATCTCTTCACCCAGAATTTCACCCTGCTCCGGGCCACAAATGAAAACATCCATTTTTAACTCAACCTCCCTGAGTTCTTAACAACTCAACATCTTCTTGAGCTTCCTCAGCTCTTCCATCAACTGTATGTTTACCTGCTTTTCCTTCTTTGCGTGTAGCTTCTGCCACTTCACCTTCTTTCTCATGGTCCAACCATGTGTCTGGTTTCTCACATTCTCTTGCAGCAAATCCATTAACAGTTCAAGGTGAATTGTTATATCAGCCTTCTCCTGCTCGTACTCTTCATCAGATCTCCGAAAATTACTATAAATAGTCATCTTCCCCTTCTTTTTGAATTGCCTCTATTCACGTGTGGACTTCATTTAATCCACTTCTCCTCCTGCGCTTGGCTTCTCCTTGTCTTTGAACCAATCTCTGGAAACCTTCTTGCTACAAACAACACTTGGTAATTCATGTGTTACGATAACCAATTCTTTAGGTTTCGAGCTCTGCCAATCATGCACCCAATTACATTCAGAATTTTGACTTATCTTACGACTCTTTGACTTCAGACTTACACCAATTTTCATTTTGAATGAAAATACTCAATCTCAATTCAAGCTTTGTCCCAATAATAATGATAGTGGATATTTTGACTTAATTGAATTTATAAACATACACCCCTAATACACTTAGGATGTAAATATTCACACCCTTTCATACTTCATTCTTATGAAAAATCATTAATTTTCCTTATCATTTCACATGATACTAAAGTCTTTAGTCAAATTACAATTCAGGTTTTCCAAGATTTATTTTAAGGTGAAAATAAATAAATCATTCAATCTTCAAACAAATATCTTCTTGAATTATCATACCTCATGCCCTGTTAAGGTTATTAATAAACCTTTCTCTTTGAAAACTCAACCCTCTAGTTTCCATTCCTCTGTGCCATCTTTTTCACCATCAATACTTGCATGTTCACAAGTTCGTCATCTTTATGCAAACATTTCCCTGCACTTATATACACCATGCAATATCAATTCACATCTCTTTACCTATGTACAAAGAACAAGCAACTTCTTGAATGAATGATGTACAACTTGTACATTGTGTTCATCCTGAATATCTCCTCCTTAAATGCCATCACATGACGGTAAAAAAAAAGGTTTACAACATCAAGTAAATATATTTCCAATCACCAATCAAAATAGTTCTTATTTTCCCACTACAGGCTTTGTCCAAAATAACTTAACCAAACTGTGAAGAATCCACACTATGCATAATAAATCATCAAACTATGAATAATAAACCTCCTCAAAAAAACATGCATATTTCTCTTTATTTCATCTAGGACTAGCACATTTTCATTCACTTTTCATTCAATTTTACATAAGTATCTACAACAGTAAGTCTTCCCTGCTGCCACTTACCTCACCAATCCTTTCTCTGGACTTGGTCTTTATCAAGCACTGGTTCTCTGTTCCCTGGAACCTCCTTGAGCATCTCTCTTCTCTCTATAGCCTTTAACTCACATGCACACAACTTTCCTTCTTATCCAATCTCTGTTGGAGTTCTTCAAGGTTCCGCCCATACTTTTCTTTCATTCAGAAACTATTCTTTCATCAGTACGGTTAAAATTGTGATCTTTGTTTGTGGAGATTCCCTTAAACTGTCTGCAACCTATATTTTGCAACTATCCTCTTCAAAAAAACCAGAGTTAAAATAAAACATATCACCTCACCTTCAAGATATCTGTGTGATCTTATTCCATCTCTCAACTGCACTGTATCTCTCTGTGCTATCATCTTTTAGACTCAAAGTTGATCCCCATTTAATTCTCCATCGATCATACATTCTCTACGATTCTAAAAAAAAACTGAAACTTCAAAAAGAACTATTTCCATTCACCCAACTCCACACAAATTTATTCACGCAGTTGTCAAACCCGACACATTATGATGTAGGAAAATTAAATAATCCTACACTTTCACTTTCAGTTCAATAAAAAAAATCTGGGCTCATTTTTTTCACAAAGGTAGAATTTATTTAATACTTGATGACAATTCTACAATCTCTTCTTTAATCTATCCATAATTGTGTATATTGCAATTCTCACCATACTTATCAATTCAAAACAAAGTAATGAACTCTTAGCCAGAAATTGACTTACATCTCTTACGCTGGTTCATACAGTTTCACATATCCATTTAATAAACGCGCAAACCTTAACTCACAACTTGGAGACTTAAATGGATGGCTACTTACCATTTAAACTTATCAACCAAATTTATTTTGAATCAAACGTACAGAACAGCTTCAACCTCTCGTTCAACTTCAACTGAATGCATACAAATTAGGATATTTTCTTGTTACCTATGCTCTCCGATGTGTTACGTAGCTTTGTTTCCCTCCCAATGAATTCCAAAATGTTTTTGGCTCTATTCCTTCCTTCACATCTTTCAAGAGAGTGCCTGGTTTAAGAAACTCAGTAATTCTGGCAACTGAGTGTCACTGCTCCAACGTGCTAGATTTTTCATGCCAAGAAAAGAGTGATGTCCCAGTTTGTAGTAAAAAGCAGTTGCAATAATTTAAAGATTCTGCCACCGCATACAATGTTGACAAAATATATTTAAACACTATCAATGGTTTAAACCACACCACAACACATTTTAAAACCATTGTAAACCGGGTTTCACTTCGACCTTTGGCAATATCATTTGACCTGCAATATCATTTCAACCTTCGGCAATATCATGTCAATGTTTATTTCAATTACAACCGCGGCATGTAATGCATAAAACGTCATATAACATCAGGCTTGTGTGGCCTCTCAACGCATAATGTTGTGGTTTGACCTTGCATCAAATAGCAGAGATTCATACCAATCGTTATTGTCATGGGTTTGAGTGTAGAACATCAATCAAACCGTGGTCCCTTAAGCTGTCAATACCGCCTTAGATCACACATCGTAACACTTATGCACATCGATCCAGGACTTCACTACTTCTGTCAATACCGTCCACACACATGGTGTTAATTCATATCAAAATTCCCTTCACAGACATAGTCTGAACGTTGTTTCAATCTCTAGAGAGAAGTGTTATATTTTACCTTAACAACCAAAGCCATGTCTTCTTCTAACAATAGCGAAAACAAACACGAACTTAAAAGCAACGTAAAGAGAGTATATATTCAAGCGTCCTGGTGAGCTACGATTTCAATTCAAAGAGAAGGGAGCTAAAGCTATATAATTAGCTTTGTCCAGAGACTATCTTGAAATTTCAAGGTGTATTATCCACGTCAAATTGGTCTGAAAATGGATGCAATTTCACCCAAACCAAATTCACACACGTGTTCCTGCGATCAAAAACCATATATAGCATATATAATTTCAAATTCAAACAGGTACCTTTCCCTCACTCTGATACCAAATGATGGAGGGATTCTGCTAGAAAGTAGATCCTAGCATAGTAAAACCTCTGCTTCGCCCTATTATGAAAATGCTCAAAATTTTCTTGAAATAAAATCATGAAAAACATTCAACTCAAAATTTACATGAAGGAGAAAGAGCCATTCAAATCAATTACAGATAAAAATATAAAAATTCTTTGGCCAAATATTACATTGGGTGGCCTCTTGGCTCTTGGCCCTTCAAACCACTCCTCACTCTTCCTGTACTCCTCACGTACTCAGCTCTTGTTTTTCCTCACTAAACACTCTTATTTATGCATAAATAATGTATTTATTTCACCCCACAAATTTCTCCACCCAATCCTCAACTAAATCTAATATAGATTCCTTTTAGGTGTGGACTCAACAAAGTCCCGTACATAGAATTCCTACTCCCTATATTTTCTACCTAATTCTATTTTCTGTCATATCCTTTTAATTATTAAAAGAATATATAAAAAATCCTCACCTTTTCTCTTAATTTATTAAAATAAAGAATTTAATTAATAAAATAATTAAAATGTCTCACCCCCTTTATTACATAATTAAATAATGAAAAATTGAGCTTGATGCTCCTGCATCAGGATGGAGAGATCCTCTTGATAGGATTGTTCGACCGCATGTAAGGCATCCCTATATCATGGTATTTTTGGACAATGGTGGGTATAATGCCCATAGGTGTCACAGAGAGTGCATGCGTGATTGGTATGCAACGGTTTGCTTGTAATTTTTGTGGCAAGTTCCTTTTTATGGGAACGTCGTGTTGAGGTGCCTGCCTCACAGCGGAGGAGTGGTTTTAATTCGTCCAACTCTGGAAATATGTGGGTAGGGTGTCTTGTGACATCACATATAGCACAATTTGATGACTCCCTTTCGATGGTGGTGGTCACCACTTTCTTTCCTCTCTTGGTGATTTTCTTGGTCATGGTCACCGGTTTCGTAGTGGGAATTTCCCTTGCGAGGGCGGTTTTGACTGCTGCTTGGGTAGGTTGGGGCTCCTCGGGACCAGGGGGCTTTAACCCAAATGCAATAACGTTGGTAGCTACTGTTCCTAGAGGGGGAATGAGATACCACACTTGGAATTCCAATGATATATTTGGTAATACCAGTGTTGCCAAGACCTACTGGGAGGTGAAGCCAAGAGGTGGGTAGAGGAAAGGAGTTTGGGAGGTGTCGTAGAATAGGGAGGCTGCAGTAGCTGATGCCTTGGTTTCATTATTGCTTGAGTCTGCGTCATGACTAAACTCGGTGCTTGATGTGGAAATCATGCATACCGGGGCCCTTGTGGCATTGGGCGATACCACAGGGATAATGGGAGGATATCCTAGGAATGACCCTAGGACGGACGACGTTCTGAATTGGCTAGGGCCATATTATTGATACCACGAAAGACCATATGCAGTTGTATCTACATAGGGTAGAATTACATCTGTGTTGGTCAAGGGATTCTTTTTACTGTGCGTCATCTCATCTACTGTGATGATTCAATCCTCGTGGGGGAACATTATGATGTGGAAAACAGAGGATGCTATGGCAGACATGGCGTACATGTAACTCCGCCCAAGGAGTATATTGTAATCCAAGTGAGTGTCCAAGACTTCGATGTCTATGTGGACCGTCTTGCCGGCTAAACAGATCGGTGCATTTTGGAAGAGACCAACGGGGGTCGAGGGATGATCATTGTATGCTCTGAGTGTCATGACGGAAGGTTTGAATTCACGGGCTCCTAACTTCTGCCATACATTCTTTGACATGATGGATGTGGATGCACCCTCGTCAATGACACATCGGTGAATAGTGATATTTTGTACCAATACTGGTATCTAGAAGGCTACCATGGAGGGAAGCCTAGGGGTGGCTTTGTCTAAGTCAAAATCCATCATGCGCGTGTCGGCAGGGTCGACAACACGTAATGCGGAAAGTAGGGCTTTTTGTTGCTTTGGCACCACTGCAGTACTTCCAATGTGGACATAGCAGCAGGTGATTGAGCTAAATTGTCTATGATGCTGTAATTATGGGCCACTTTGGAGTAGTTACCTGCTCGCATATTCATCCCTTTTACCATTTTTGGCAATAGTTCCAGAGGAATTTTTGGAATGGTTAAATGTGCAGTCGGCGCGCTCGTAGTAACCCCTGACATACTGGTGTCTAGTGGGGTGTCGTAGCTGTGATTCCAAGTTTGAAAAAACATTTCTTCCTGAGCCATTTAAATTTCATGGTTGTTTTTCCCGAAATCGTCAGGGTTTTGTTGTTGAGTGCTAACCGTTCCTTGATGAGGGGAGGGTTCTTTCATAACCGCATTTTTCTGGGAAGATCCTCCTTGTCCTCGGTTACTCTTAAGATTTTTAAGCTCAGGGAATTCGGGACAGTGGTGAGTATAGTGCCCATACTCACCATATATTGAACAAGAATAGATTGTTCGTAGAGGTGGCCTTTTTCCTTGCCTTTGGGCATTGCTTGGCTAGTGGTTCTAATTCTGGTTGGAGTTACCTCCAGCCTGGGATCGCGGTGGGTGCTGCTGGTTGCTGCCCCCTATCCAGGGTTTCCTTTGGGCTTGTTTTTTACCATTCTCTTAACCACGTTAGGAGGATAATTCTCCTGATCATACTGGTGTGGTTGATTTTGGGACGGCTGCATAAATTTCACCTGTGTATTGTTTTGCATAGGTGGGTTATGTGCGTGGGACTGAGCATATTGTTGTCCCATGTTTGCACCTGGTCATTGCAGTGGAGTTCATCCATCAGTTTTTCTTCCTGCGTACTAGGTCCCCTCAGCTAGAGGATAAGGTCCTCCTTGGCGATACGTTGGCGCCCCATTAGTCAATTTTTGCTGCTACCTATGATGACTTTTAAATCCGGGTTGAGACATGTTCTGGGTAGACCCATGTGTGTAACCGGGATTCTGACTGCTGCTGCCTAGGTACCCTTGGGGCTTTGGGCAGGATATTTTATATGTATCCTGATTACGTGTAGATCAGTTCAAGTTGTTGCACTTTAATGATTGCGTCCTCTTCGGATGTGGGGTTGTGTTGCGCCACATCCTTTGAAATATCCGTCGTTAGAGTTTTCTAGAATAAATATAAAAGGATTTGGTCATCAAGTTGTGCTTTGAATAAACTACGACACCAACTCCACTCATGGAGATGCTCTGAAATATGAGTAGAGGGGGATTGTATGAAATTGGTCAGTAACTCCATTCCCGAATTGTGGTGAATGGGCAACTAAAAGTATGTGAGGAATACGGTAGCGAGGGTGCTAAAGGTTCCATGTGAAGCAGGAGGTTTCTCAATGTACCATTTCGCGGCCACTCCCATAAGAGTGAGTTGAAATAGCCTCAACCGAATAGTATCGTCAATGATGGTTTCGATGAGCACCACTGGTGAAAGGTCATTATATGATTTCCTAGGTCTTCTGCTTGCTTGCCTTCAAACTTTGGTATGTATGAAGGGAGCTTCGTGGGCATGGGAGGCCAATTAGGGTCGTATGCGATGGGGTCATTGATGAGCTTGGTCAAATCTGGTAGATTTAACGCAGCTAAGAAGGGTGATTGGAGGTTGATTCCATGGCAACGTGTGAAGATACAAAGTTCTGGTTAGAATGAGGGTTAGTCTATGACGTACCCTGTTGTGAATTCAGCCAGCTTCCCATATGGGATGCACTCCTCTGCCCCCCAGGGGAGAAGGGGGGAGTGGTGTGCGGTGTGGTGTTGGGAGAGACCCACTAGATTTCCCAACTAAGGTTTCTCCAAGAAAGGAGGAACCAACCACTATGGCAGTGTTCAGTCTTTGACGCCGAAATGACGAAAGACCTGGAACCCCTCCCGGTAATGGGGGGAGGTAAAAGAGACACCTGGACCGACGAGGTTCTGTTGGAACCGTTTGAGCGTCAACCAACTTAGGTTTTGGAAAAATTTTGTGGGGATGAAGTCTGTGATCTGGACAAATTTATGGCCACATACATAAAATAAAGCGAAAATGAAATGAATTTTCCTTTAACTTAATCTATGTGATCAATCAAGCCAAAAAAATGGTTTTGTTTGTTTGGGCATGATACTTAAAATCCTAGAAGACTTGATACGTCCTCACACACTCAAAAGTAACTGGGCCTTGAGATTATTTCTTGCTACTGCTAGCGCAACGTCTCGTAAGAGCTGGTAACGCCCCCAGTTAGCCGAAAAGAATCAACCAAGGTAAGGGTAGAGGGTCTGGTGCTTGCCTACACCATCACCTATAGGGTAAAGGATGGCCTAGTTTTGGCTACTAAGAACCACCGTGCCATGTGAGCATTCAAGTCTTGGGCTTCTTGGTAGTCAGCTAATGGTACTGATCATCAGCCGGGTTAGGTAGCCCCAACTGAGACTGCACGCACTGCGCCTAAGCCTAACTCCCTATGAATCAGGTCTCTGTCGTGCTCGGGTTTTCTTTTTCGTGGGCTCATAAGTGGATTTTAAAGCTCCCTAAATACACAAATTCTATGTTTCAATGTGAAGTGTAATCAAGGTGGCTTATTGGATACCTACCCCCTTGATCCTAACTTAATATGTAAATTCTCTTGTGGCCCCTATGGGGAGAATTTAGTGAGTTGGTTTAAGTTATTTTTAGGTGGATTTCTTTTCTTAGTGGGCGAATGTGTGTGAGCGTATAGTGAACAATCTCATAATTTGAACATATGGATATTGGTGATCCTTTACAAAATTCCCCTAGTTAAATTATGTGACGTTGTTCCTTGCTCAAACAGAAAGCATTTGCAGATAATGGGCCGCTTCCAAATCTTCCTAGTTAGTCTATGTGAGTGACTAAAGGGAGATGGAAAATCACAAATGTAGAGCATTCATATGCTTGTCTGGGGTCACCAAATGGTGCAAAGACAACAGAGATTACTTTCTCTAATTGACGATTCAATCCTAGTCCCGTAATTTCCTAAATGCAAAAATTGAATTTAAACTAAACAATTTCTACACTAGCTTATGCATATGTGGCCTTGAGCCAATTACTTGCACTAGCTATGCTAAGTGTGCATACCAGAATGTGCAGAAAACATAAATTGTTTGGAAAGCAATGATTAATTCGCCCCCTACTTAAACTATGTGAACACTTTTTGCAAAACCAAATTAAATGAAAACTAACTAAATGCTTATAGAAAGCAGAAAAAAATAAGTTTTCAGAAGCTGTGGGGTATCAACACAGGTGTGGGAAGATACATTAGGGGCTTCCCAACACACTTGCAAGCAGAAAGAATGCATAAAATAGGGAGAAAAACTCTCTCTGCAATTTGCACGCAAAACCCTTTGACAGGTGCGCCTTCCTGTGCCCAAGTCACTCCTGAACGTGCGTAATGCACCTTTGTGAGGAAAAACTACGTGCAAAAATCCTGTAGGTAAAAAAAAAGGAGTTTCCTTCTTCAGTTTGTCACCTCAATGAGTTTAGGGACCACAATATGGGTCAGAGGACTATAAGCTCCACTCCAACATAGACAAAAGGGTCTCCTGCAAAAGATGGCACAACCACATAAACTTGAAACACGTCAGTGGAGTCTATAATCCTGTTGTTGTGGATTAGTCGCACGGGTGTACGAAATCACACAATCTTAGAGAATATGGTCTACTCTCTAAACTATTAGTAACATGCAGAAAGTGGGGGAGCTCAAAAGCATAAAAATTAATGAAAATAATATGCTGAAGTATGCTCTAGTTAAATTAAAACTAAAAAACACAGCTATACAGAAGCTATATAGAGAGTTCCAAACAATAATAATGCAAAGGGTGGCTCGATCGCCTCTTCTTATTAAATGTTTGGAATGGAAAAGAAATTTTACCCCCTTACCAAAGGGCACCTAGGAAATGGCTCTAGGTCCTGATGCAAGGAGGTTGCCTTCCAAGCTCTGCCTCTGATGCAGTCTCACTCTCTCTCACTGTTGTGGTGGACTAAGATGTTGGGTGGCCAACTATCAAGTCCTCTTTATCTCCAGCTCCAGGTCACACAAAATGCTGGTGTTTCTTGGGCAACTTTGGCCAGCATAACCTTGTGATCACCATTTTCTCATCTCTTGGTGGGATTATATAGGTGAGCTTCAAATCATCCTTACCTCCCTTGGTGCATGATGGATAGTGACCTAAGGGAGAGGTGTGATTCCATTGTGTGCTCAAATATTATTTTGTGTGCTCACATAATATCTATGGAGGCATTGGTGGCTGTCCTTAGGTGGCTTTCACATAAGGAGTAACTGTCCTTTGCTTGTTGCAGTCCCCAAAAGTGACCTTTTTCCATTTCCAAGAATGCACACATATCGGGCAAGAAGGCACACAGAAGGCACTCTTCTCGAAGGAAAAAGCACACATTTGAGAATTTATGACTAGTTCAAATTTGATTTTCTCAAAACCTTAGAGATTTTAAATATTTTTTGATTCCATAATGTATTCCTGTCCCGTAAATCCTTGGGCTTGGCATTAATTGATGTCGTCTTCTGCTGTACGATTTTCCAGTGTTAAAATTATATATATATATATATATATATATATATATTTATTTATTTATATGTTAACACTCGATGCTGTGAAGTCATGTCATATGGTTGCAGGTAAGGGAATTTTGTATTTAGAAGTATTATCTATGGAAGAGGATCTATCACAATGCACTGACAGATGAAATCAACGTAATATATATCCTCATATGGCATATGAGGTGGTTGTATATGAAGAAGGAACTGGAAATTGTAAGTTTCTAGGAATGAAAATGTGCAGAAAGAAAGAGATCATGAAGTGCAACTATGTCAAGAGGTAGTTATCATCTGGAAGCCAAGAAGATGTGACTAGAGTATCTCCTGGGAGGATATGTAGAATATGATAAAAAAGAATACCCTTGACAAAACATATCATTATGATATGTGTCAATCTGAATAAAAGATGTCGATGCCTACAAGAAGATGTCACGGTGAAAGATCATCACTGAGGTAACCTTTGTTTTAAAAGTGTATATGTTTATTTGAAAAAATTTGTGCAGGGTTGATAATCGTGAAAAATGATGTATGATCCTTGGAGATGATTTGAAGGAAAGTACCATGGCATAATGGTGTACCAAACGAGAAAGACTGATGAATCACTTTCTGATGGTTAACATTAATCGTGACTGAAATTGATGGATGGTCTATGCCCTATGAAGCCAAAGGTTGAAGATTCCTCAGTATCAAAATCCATGACATCCAGGAGAGGAATTATTCATGAGCAGCTCAGTGTCTCACCATTGCTGCTACAAGACCCTGGTTGAGAGGGATCCTGGTGGTAAGTTTCTTACATGGAAGAAACTTGAAGTATGTCCTTCCTGAGTTAAGAGGGAGTGATGTATGTGATTCTCTAATACATGTGTCATGCATTAGACTAGGACTAACAACCGTAAGTCTTAGTGAAGTCCATGTGGAGAGAATGGATATACACATCATTCCGATCTTCACCTAGAAGAAAAAATGGAGGATTGGGTATTCATCTCGCACTCGATACTCTTTGAGAATGAGATAGGGCATTCAATATGAGAGTAGTTGAGGACCGATATTATTTTAGGGCTAGCTACTCAAGAGAAGAATAGTCCGAGAAGGTCATATTCTAGGAACACCCGAGTGTAGTATGTACCTTGGAGAGACAATGACTATGGTGTCTATAAGTCATGAGTCTCATCATAATTATAGCCCATTGTATCGTTGAGATATGGGATTGTTAGTCAAGGCCTTGCACCAGGAAAATACTAGTTGATATGATGTTATACAGATATGATTACCAATCCGATTTTTCTTATGAGATTCTTCAGTTTGAAAGTGACCTTGTACCTATATGAATACCTCCCTAGTTAAGAGGGAGTGTTGAAAAGTGTAACAAGATAGGTCTTCATATTGACTATGTAATTATGGATTTATGTAAAAGAAGAAGACAATGATAATAAAATGTATTTTGTACTTCCTTCATGGGTTTCATGAGAAATAATTTATTTTAGGTTAATAGACTTATTCTTGATGTCTATCTAGGGTTTTTTCTTCTAGGGATAAATGTAATTAAGTGTCATATATATATATATATATATATATATGAAGGATATAGTCTAAATAAATGCTCCAAGACCTTGTCCAATAATCCGTGAAAGAATAGCTTATGACAACCTTAATCTACGTTGAAAGATAATATTATATGATGTGTTAATGTCACACTTCCAACAACATGACTAGTTGACCTACAAGCAATAGGATGGTCGACTTAAAATCCGTGAATGCACTACAAGAAAAAAACACATTGGTGAGGGTCATAAAGGTCCATCACCAATGTCACATATGGTGATGTTCCTTAAAAAAATATCACTGTAAGTGTATATAGTGATGGTCCTTTATGGTCTGTCACCAAAGACATTTTCAATGACACTTTTGGTGAGGGTCGTTAAAGGCCCATCATTAATTCTCTCTTTGGTGACACTTCTAGTGACGAAATTTTAATGACCCTCACCAATGCTC
The DNA here is from genome assembly GCA_034641835.2 of Pinus albicaulis. Classification (NCBI taxonomy): domain Eukaryota; kingdom Viridiplantae; phylum Streptophyta; class Pinopsida; order Pinales; family Pinaceae; genus Pinus; species Pinus albicaulis. Next base: position 7,983,118 of record CM076583.1, on the reverse strand, counting down.
TTTTTGTTACTTTTGGTGACGGTAAAAAAATGTCTATCATCATTGATCATTAAAAAACCATTATTATAAGTGTATATAGTGATGGTCCTTTATGGTACGTCACCAAAGACATTTTCAATGACACTTTTGGTGAGGGTCGTTAAAGGCCCATCACTAATTGTCTCTTTGGTGATACTTCTAGTGACAAACTTTTAATGACCCTCACCAATGCTCTTTTTGTTACTTTTGGTGACGGTCAAAAAATGTCCGTCATCATTGATCATTCCAATGAGTTTTTGATGACGCTATGTGCATGTTAATATATTTTTTGTCAAAAGATAATGATTTAATACCATTATTGTGGGGTATTTTTTTATAATATGTCCAAGGCCATAGTGGTTAGGGTCAGTCAAGATTTTAAGAAGTAATTAATGTGTATCATTTCCCTAAAGTAATGACTAGTCGAATAGAGATTTCCTATGAGTCAACACATGATTCATATCTATTAAGTTTATTATCTAGCAAATTTCCTTCAGATAAAGTTCCACTATTGTGTGTAGGAAATATATATTTAATACATAATCAAGCTCTGACAATTATATTAATGAGAAAGACCTAACACTCCTCAACAATCTGGGCACACCTTAAATTAATTCTTTGGCACACACTAACATTACTTATCACCCCACATGTCTTGGAACATCTTTGTACCTAGAACATATTGAGATGACACTGACGCCCAGGCACATGGTTGCATGCACTAGCACAACATGGAAATCTCCTAGCATGTGTTGGCATGCTGCATATAGTCCCTAGCATGCCCTGGAACGCCTTGGTTGAATGCATTGACATACATTAGCACTTGGCACACAATGCCACTTGGCATGTATTGGGACCTATTATTAATGTGCCTAGCATGCCCCTTTTGAAAAAGATATGTTTCACTTATTAACTTCATTTATTCTTCTTTTGTTTTCAGACATATTGATGATATTTCGCACTTCAAGCGCTTTACATCTTTCCTGAAAATTTGAAAATGTAGTCATAATATCTTGGTAATAACATCATGCCACGATATAAATGAGCACACCGAAACTCCCAAGGCTATTACCTTCTCTTTGGGGGAATTCTCAAATGCCTTGATATTCCCTTAATGCCTTACCAATGCTTAGTATACTCTCAGCTACCCTCCTGTGGCATGACAACCATCATTAATACCTAGCCCTGCATACGTTCCCTTGTATTCATTAACTTCCATGAATTTATACCTAGTGCTCCCTTAATGTTTTTTCCTAGTACTCCTTAACACTCATCAACATGCATTATCACTCTCTAGCACACCTTAGCACTCTTCAAAATTCCCTCCCACTTCATAACATGCATAACACTAGTCCCTGACACATATTGACGCTTGGCACGTGGTGGTTCTTGGAAAGTCTTGGCATGTATGGAATACGTTGAGATGCCTTGGTATGATTTGGCATGGTTTAATATTAAATTTATTTGTGATGATCAATTGTTGGAAAGTAGATGAGAAGCAGCAAAGGAATACTTGACACTTAGAATGCACTAATACTTTGCACTTGGCACCTATTGCCGCCTAGTGTTGATGTGCCTAGCATGCCCCTCTTGGAAAAGGTAAATTGTTGACTTATTAACCCTCTTATGTGTTCATTTCCTTATAGTTTAACTTTTTTCTCCCTTCTATTGTCTTGACATTCCCTAACACACATTGACACACCCTTCCACATCTTGGCATGCCTTATCACTTGGCACATCTTAGTATGTTTGACATGTATTCTAAATTATCCCCGCACATCAAGGGGTGAAGGGAGATGTGTCCTAAAGCAGGTCAGAGCACGAGGCTCAGTGTGAAGTTGCTAAAGGGAGGTCATGATCATCCTCCAAGAGTGTTATAGCATCATTTTTCACCCTCATGTGAGTCATGATTGTCTCTATGGCCTTGGGCACCCATTCCCACATACTTCAATAAAATTCATAAAAAACAGTGTTAAAAATCTCATACGTGGGTATGCCCAGACTTTTCCGCGTGTATACGCGAGTCCACATTTACTTTTCCGCGTATGCCATTAAAATCATTAAAAAATATATAAAAATTCCCTATTTTCAGGCTAGGTTGATGGTTACTCCAGTAGTTCAACCACCCCAGCACATGGCCAACTGTTTCGAACTGATTGAAACTACTTTGAGGGAGTATAAAATCCCCTCATGTGTATGGCCTAAGGGAGAGAGAAATTTTATAGATATTATGCTCTGTTGGAATCCCAATTCAAGTCTCGTATTTCGTGCTCTCATTTCTCGTATTTGAGATGTGGAAACTTTGTTTCTTGGAGATTACCGCTTTATATGCCATCTCGAGGCACAAGTTCTCTCTTATCTTAATGTAGGTATGTTGTGATGCATCCTAGAGGATTCATTCTCGTTCGAAGATCGTGGAAGGATTCAGGTGATCTCTCCACTTTTTATTACTGTACATGCTGTTCGTAATAAAGAAGAACCATCTTGTTCCTAAAGTCACGTGTTAACATCTACTTGTATATGTGAAAAGATTATTATTTAAGTATTTATTATTGTTTACATGATGTTTCACATGGTTTTCACTGACATTTAGGGTAATTATATGTTGTACAACTAGATTTCCGTGCACGTTTCTTCTTGGTTTTCAGGTTAAGGAGGAAGAAGGGTTGCTGGGGGTTTGGACCCTACGGGATCTACATCAAACATAGGATTACGAGTGAGTCTTGCTATCGATGTTATCTAGTTTTTAGCATAACAAGTGTGGTTGTCTGTGAGTCCTTCTGAATAGCATGCCCTGATCTGTGGAGGTTTTGACCCAAAAAACCTTTAGGGTGTTTATTCCCGAAAAAAAGAGCAAGATCATCATGTGAGGGTTCAGAAAAATGTTGCATACCTTAATGGTCGGTTTACGCTAGGAAGTAGGATGGCATATTGTTGGTTCTCTTCTGGCAGATCGAGCTTAAGAGAGGTTTCTCATGAGAATCTGGGCATGTGATTTCAATTATGTCTTTGTGTGAAGGCCACATCAAATTATGAAATGTTTAATATTTGCAACAAGAAACAGTGAGATTGGAAACCAGAAAGGAAAAAAAAAAATGCACCCACACTGGTGAGGAATTTTGATGCATCAGGAGTGAGGAATGTGGGGCGTCTAATTTATTTTTCCCTTAAATAAATTGGACAATAAATTGTAATTTCATCTCATAACAACTTGTGTCAGTTAATTAAGTCATGATGAGCAAGTTAGCTCAATAAATTAGAGTTGAGGGTCTAAGATGAAGCATCTAGAGGTATTCTAATATTTTTGCGGTCTAGTTGAATTTGATGCATTAGTGGGGTGCAAGTGTAATTAACTCAATTAAATGAGTTAAAATCAGTTTAACTAGTTCTAACTGAGTGATGAGTTAGTGAGAGGTCTAGTGAATTAAATTACATTTAATTCACAATGAGTGATCAATCAGATAACTAATAATTCACTATTAACAGTCGCATGCATGTCAGTTTCAAGGAATACCCAGTTGAGATAGAGGTTAATTGGAACATAACTATCAGTTGTATTCAGAGAAATTTTCCCATGTGCAATTATAAAGTCATTGGGATGCCATGATGTATTGCACAATCAAGGAAGACTGGTTTTCCTAATTAATAAGGAGTTAATTCCCTAGGAATTGCATGAGCAAGGCAGGCTGAAGTAAGGATGAGAATTGGCTAAGTACTAGACCGAGTTTGCCTAGATCAACGAGAGCAAATTGACAGAGTGCTGGAGAATCTCATGAGAGATTAAGCATTGTATTGTTTCATGATTCCTTAACTTAATACACAATAGAGATAGAGGGGTTTTGAGAAGTTGCTTTCCCCAAATACATCATGTTGTTGTGCGATTGATAATTTATTTCTCTTACTTATATGTGATTGTGCGATCATGTTTTGTTTCCACAAATTTTAGGAAGGATTCAGTATCTTGTTTTAGTAGATTACAAGATCAGACTGAATCTCGTTGGTTAGATTTTCTACATGGTATCAGAGCATGAATTTTTTGGGTGACAAGTTTGCAGAGAATATCTAAATATTTTGGTGTAAAATTTTCAAAAAAAAATATAATATTTGGATTCCTTGCAAAAATCTACCCAAATGGAAAAAGAAAAAAAAATCAGTCGAATCAGAGCTCAGATGAGGGAGATATCATCAATTTAAAATCAACTATTTTTTAGAAACTTTTTGTAACATTGGGACAATTACACTGTGCGCGAGTCAAGAACCTATATGCACTTGAGGTAATAGATGCTTGCAAAGCTTTGAGGAGAAAGGAAGAAGTTAGATGCTTGGTGGTTTAGATAGAGCATAAATTACCTCTCAACATGCATCCTCATGAGAAGCAGTCTTAGAAGGTTGTGGAGTAGCTGCCACAATTGGAGAAGCAGAGAGGAGATTGAGTGGAAGCATACACTCAAGCAAAGAACTCCATGACGGGGAAATTTGGAGCCAGATGGGAAGAGGGAGAAGCCATACCTCGAGGTGTAAGGTGGGGTGATGTGTAGACATAATCCCAAGATAAGAAATTTGGGCAAGGTCCATTGAGATGGCATGTCTCATGGATCGAACCTGGCTACAAGGAGCCCACAGTACAATAGTAGTAGGAAGGATCAGTTAGATTGATGTAGTCAGATGTCAGCAAGACATAAATCAGAGTGACAGATGTCAAATACTGTAGCACAAATCAGAGTTAGCATGTAATATTCCTTTTTCCAAAAAAATTCTACAACCATGAGAATATCTCAAGATATTCTAAAGTTAGAGCTCCAGCAATATGTAAAACACCTCCTATGGAGCAGCAATGAAGACATTAACACATAAAATGCCGGAGAATCAAAATATCCATCATATTATATCATAGCAGCATAATATAGACAAACCCTTGAGGAAATGATCACTCAAACAAGGCACTATAATCCTCAAGAGAAATGTACATGAGAAAATGAAGAACACTGCTACATGAATGAAGCCCTAGGCTATTACTGTGCAAGCCTTGAAGGAGAATTGTTGAAAAATGTCAATAACATTTATATATGGCAATAGAAAGCTCAAATAAGAAGTGGGAGCAAGATCTCAACCCTTGAAAATATACAATACACAATCCTTAGAAGGATTGGCTGAAATACATAAAAAATGGCATTCCTGCAGAAATGCTAGAGTTGCTGGGTAGCAGCAGCAACTCAAGAACTGGAAATAGATGGAGAAGGATGAAATGGCTACATCAAATGAAGAACCCTCCTCCAATGGAAATCTAAAGTGAAGGCTAATCCCTTCACCAAAGATCTCACCCTCCAATGTGTCTGCTAATCCCTCACAGCAAATGCTCTCCAAGAATAACGTTGTCTAAGAGAGGGACTGTGCTACATATGATGGTAAGTGGTTGGCCTAGTGCCAAAGATGATGGAATAAGCTCCTGAACCTCATTTTCTAATCTCAAAAAGAGATGGAAGCTCCCTCCTCTGAAAAACTAGCCAAGGATGGTGTTGTGGAAAACCTCCCCAGCAACACCCAACAACACTGCACAATCTCCAACTGAAACTGCACTGATGATGAAGGATGAGGCTTGAAATCAATGTCTGAATATGGGGAATGGAGTTAAATCCTCCAAGAGCTACTCAAGAAGGAGAGGAGATACTAAACAGGAATTCCCCCCGGCAATTCTTGCTAAACAGCAAGAGCATGCAGCAAGTCCAAAGGACCAAAGATGAACAATACTCAAGATGATTTGTAATGGCTACCTTGCCCTCCTTTTAAACAATGTGAGCTCCCTCTCAAGGAACCCCACTAATTATGGTTTCCTTCCTCTAGAAGCTTCGCTCCTTATCCCACTACGCTGGCCCACAATGTGCTCTCCAACTCATGCCACTCCGTTGTTTGACTTGGTCAAAATTGACCTAGTCATCCTGCAAAAGCCCTTTTTCACACATGGAGGTGTGAAATACAGCTTTATAAGTGATCCCCCTTCATGATAAGAGGATTTATATTCCATATAGGTAAAATGAATGGCTCTCCTACCCATTTTATTCATCTCCTAAGTCAAAATGGAAAAAATTAATGTTCCATAAAAATTTGGAACATTACAGTCCTCCCCTCTCAAAGATTGCTTGTCCTCAAGCAGGTGCAAGGATAGACTGATACATTTTCCCGTACTCTCTCTGTAGCATCCATGCATGATGAACTCCTATGAGAAAAGGATTCCATATCATCAATCAAGTGTCCAAGTTGTCCCTCCAACATATGCAATCCAACTTTTGGTGAACATCCCAAAATAGCTGTCATGTAGAAACAAATATCCATGAAGGAAAAAATGGGCTCTCTAAGGGCCTCCTTGAGGCATGAGATCTGATATATAATGTGACTCATCATCCCCATATGAATCTCCCATCCCCAAGCAATCATCCATACAAAATAAGTTTCCTCCCAACATGGAAACTCACAGAAATCTCCCTCCACCTTGAGCTCCAGAAATGAAGGTGGGCTGCAAATATGAATATAGCAAGCCTCATAGATTTCCCCATGCTATCCTTCTCTCCACTTATGATAATTGTAGAGTGTTTTCTGATCATGGGTTGCAAAAATATTTCCCTCAAGTGGCAAAATGAAGAGCAATCCTCCAAGGATCTCTTCTCCGTCAATGATAATCCGGCTTTCATCCATGATGAGTAGGACATGATCATCATAGAATATCCCAATTACATGTTTGATGTAGGTTATGACATGTGCAGCAAGGTACAAAAAATGTCTCATAGGGCTACAATGCAAATTCATCCACTGCAGCTGCAGAAAATAAAATGGCAAGCATTGTACATAAAATATCACCTCTACTACTGAATAGTAAATAGATGAGTGAATCAGCAATAAAAAATCAAATACATGCCCATATACATAAAATGGATGGATGTCATCATCAGACTCATGGTCCACCTCGAAAGGAAGAAAATAAGTGGTTGTGGTGGCCATGTCTCTCCTCATGTTCCCATTAGAACATGCCATGCATAAATTGTGGGAATCATCTCCCCTCATAGACATATTCAACTCATGTGTCAATTCACCCATCATGCTTCCAATAATAATATGGACAATATGAAAAAATGGAAACATGCTCATCATAAAAATAGAGGAAGTACTGATGGTTTTACATGATGCTTGATGGCACCAACAGTCTCCCAAGCAGCAACAAAGCAATTTTTCAAACTGCTGCTTCAGAATTTTACATGGAAAAATTTTCCTTAATACATGGTCAAGTATATGGGCTGGATGAACATACATGTAGTGACAAAAACTTTTCCCAAGGCCACATAAAAGATGGCTATCTCTATCATATGGTTTGGCCTAACTTTGCTCATGGAGCAACATGAAAAATCTGCCCCTTTGAGGAGCCATGCACTGCAACATAATGATAAGAGTATGTAAATCAGAAAATGTAAACACAATGATATTACCATAAGCTGGAAGTAAGATGATATATGGATCTATGTATATGATCCTGCTCCCCAATGTCAACGCTGTGAGCTCATGCAAAAAGGCTCTTTCCCATGACAATCTTTGTTCCTTGACATGCTCCTGTCAAGAACACCTCTGGTGATGATACTGCAATTGTGAAGCTTTTCCAAATATGGAAATGCCTCCCGATTATTCCAAGCTGAGGAGTAATCCATTTTCACTATGAGAGTGCCCTCCTCTACTCCTGCAACACCATACATCATATGAGAGCAAATCTTCTTGTGCTCTCTCCAAGATAGTTTCAGCAATCCAAGGGTTTGTTGCCCCCTCATGTTCACATCATGTAACTCATGTGATGAAGGTATCATGAATGATATATATACCATATCAGCTCCATCTATCCCTACTCCCTGCTGCTCAATGATGTAACCATCCTTCCACCTCTTCTTCATTCCCATCCTCCTAAAAAGAGGATGCACTAAGTGATGGCCAAACTCCTTCAAGAGGAGCCAATGCAGCCAAGCCTCCTGCTGCCTGGTATCATATATTTGCAAGTGGAAAATCAGCCCCTTGCTCCTCATCCACACCCAATCAGCTCCTTGTGGATGTTTTCTCCTTCTTCCTCCTTTGGTACTCCCCCCAAGAGGGTTACCATCCTCCCGAACCAAATCTCTTTCTTTGCATTTCATGAGAGTTTGAAATGAAACTCCTTGGAGACCTCTTAGAAAAGATATCACACCCATAACTGTGTTGGATCCATAAGGACCCAAATGTGATGGAGGTAATATCTCCTCTCCACCCGTGTTTAACAGCGCTGCTAATTCCTCCAATGGTGCAGCAGCTATTTCAACCTCCACTTCAAAACATGTTTCCATGTTTATCATGAAGGTACCATGGTTTGTTCCATCCTCCAAAAGTTCACACTCCAACCTCAATGGCTGAATTCAACTCAACCAAGATGTATGAGGATGAGGATTCATCTCCTCCTTGAACCCTTTGCATAGCGCAGTGCAATCAAGGTGCTCTAGAATAGCAAAGTATGTAGATTCTTGGACCTCTACATGTGAGTTTCCACATTCCCTTAATTTATTTGCTGAAATGAAAAGTGGAAATTCATTCATACCTTGGTGGAACTTGGGGTTTTATTCTTGTATGGAGGCATTAGTTGTCTCCTCCAATGCAATGGCTGCCTCCTCCATAGATGTAAAAGGATACCCTCTCAAAGGTATGACAACGTTGGTGCAATTATCCTCCCATGGTGGAATGGCTTCCTCTTTCCTTGTCCTCTCTCCATCAATGATTTGGATCAGCGTTTGAGAAAATTCTGCAAAATAGTTCACCCTTGAATGGACCAAGGGTTTGAACCACAAACAGACGCTTCATCCTCCATGAAAAGCGCTGCAATCTCCATTGCTTCTTTCTCTGCCACTGGATGTAGCAAGAAAAATGCCTCTATGTTTATATCCCACAATGAACATGGGCTAGGAGGACTTCCCATCATTTGTTGTAGAAGTCATTCTCCACACACGAGTCTAGGGCTACACAAAACTTCTCCTGGTTGATCAGACCCTTGACCTCTAGCAACCATCGAGGTCCATGAAGACGATGCACATCGGGCCCCAACATGGGTACTATCACACTATCCTCCAACAGACCATAAATGCACAATCCACGTTCACACTTGGCCCACTCTCACGCTGCCCTCCAGTAGACCACGAGTGACCAATACTTGTTGTAACATCTACCTCTGGCTAGGGCATCCTCACACTTAGTAAATCCTCCTCTTGGCTACCAAGATAATTCTCTAACAACCCTATCCTAGGACAACCCTTACTTCATTGTGAGATCTGCTCCTAGTTGGGGTTTCTTAACACCCAAGAGAACCCCAACACATAGCTTCCATAGGTTGCATATGAATTTGATCCAATCACCAATCATTACACTGGTTAGGGCTTCTAACCAACACATTATCCCTCCCTTCTTTGCTTCAGCAAGTTGTACTAAAATGATCCAACTGTCCAAACTAGGACCAATAATTTAACACAAAAACATACCTTCTAATGTGTTGGTACCCTGTTGTATTCTGCAATCTGGTTAGGGCTTATCCATAGTCCATGTCAGCCCTCTCAACACTTGCCAACAATTCCTTCTATCAATGTGGCTTGATTCACCCTAGAGTTTCTCTCATACGCTGATTGTCCCTTAGTTATGTTGTAGGAATTAGGCCTTACGACCCCTCCAACAAACCTAATACAGACATGCATTATCCCTGTAATAACTACAGTTCCTGAGACTCTCTTAAAAAATAAATATGCCACTCCTTTTGGTACCAAAACAACCCTCTTACCAAATTATTTACGCAGCTACTCCTCGACTTTGTTATATATCCTAATCTAACCTCAAAATAGTCATTTCAGGCTTCAACCTTCTCTTCTTCAACTTGTGGCTTACATCAGAAGGTGTTTCACTCCTAAATTATTTCTCTTGGATGTTATCTTAGCCTCCAACCTCACCTCCTATTTATACACAACATAAGGGCTTCATTTGGGCATCCACATTGGTTTGACAAGTTTTCACATGGATTATTAACATCAAGCCCACCTAGACTCTTCTTGTGCAAATCAAACCATATAATTCAAAATTTCACAACTCCCTCTGAGCCTACACGATCTCCACTAGCGTTTGTAGGGTCTTAGGGGAAAATAAGCATCAACTTCTAGCTCTTTGATATACTAACAAGTACAGATTATATGAGTAGTTTATATGGTTTATATGACATTAAATCAACCTTGAGATGGAGGTTGTTATGTGTTAGAGAAATTAAGGAGATGGGAGTTAAACAATTTCTCTTATCATGAAATTATCTTATGATGTTTTGTTATTATTATTTCTTCTTTCAATTTATCTTTTCTTATCATCGAGAGTAATTCCAATGAAAAAATAGAAGAAGACAAGAGGTAGGCACATACATAGGAAAACCTCCTGTTCTTTGGGGAAAACGCAACAAAAATTCTTCCTTCATGATTTAAGACATGAGATGACTCACATTTTAGTTGTAGACTTCACCAAGTCCTTCACTCTAAGCTATGTCCGGTGATCTCCACACATCGTATATCTCGAGCTTGAACCCAAACCTCCATCCCTACCACTTTAACACTGGTTTGATAAACAATAGCACTCATATCATTTATCAGATCACTATACCACCATAAAGATGAGAACTATAAAACGAGATAATTATGCTATTCATTGAATTATACTCAGAACATGGTACTCGTGTGTTCTATGGTAGACCCATGAACCCAGTGCTGCTACCACCCACCGTGCTACCCATTCTAGTGTACAAATACAGTTACTGCACTGCATGTCTTAGACTTTATCCTCCTATTAATCAATCTTCAGGACTGTTGATTCAACCCATCTTCATGGTCCAAATTGGGAGATTTCCAAACTTTCATGGAACAAAACTATACCCCAAGAAAGAATGTTTACATATGAGCCATATGATGCTGTGGAGGCGGTGTCTTGATTTAAGTCGATTTCAACAGACCAATAAGTCAATTATGATGCAACCTTTGAAGTGATTTATCACTGACATGAGGTTGTCTTGAAGCAGATTTTATGGATGACAGACTTTGCACATAGATTTCGATGGATATTTCCATGAAAACTATAATGTTACATGATTTAAAAGCCCAAAAATTGATCAATTTTTAATGAAATAACTAACTTAAGATAAACCACACTGGGACCTTAATAGCAACACGACTTCGGTTGTTGAACCCATGTTTTAATAAGTCGAATAATAATTTATTTTGAAAAATATATTAATAATGAAGACCAAACCTAGTTACATTTTTCCACAAGAGCAGACTCTCCTAGCCTATATCCTTTTTCCTGGGTGATGAAAACTTTATTAGTTATCCCTTCGGATAAGAACCAATTATTTGAAAGTCCTATAGTTTTCTACTTTCAACAATGTTCCCACACTGTGTCAAAATTCCACACCACAGTTCCATTAAAATTTTGACATTCAGCTTGGAAAGTCATTATTTTTAACGATCGTATTTGATCCAGATTTAGTTTGCAATTAGAAACTTGAACCAACTTACCAAACAAATTCGATTTTTTAAGGAGTATATATGAATTGTGGTGATTTGGTAGGTAACATGCTAGATCTCAAACCATTAGCTTGATACCATGTTGGAGAATCAAGGGATTTCAAAATAGAAAACTTCGTATTTAAAAATAGAGGTGGTGTCAAATTATTTTTACTGCACCAAAGAACAAACTAACATAGTCGAACATACTAAGAACAAGAAACAAATTATTTAATAACAATAAATACATATAATTCATTGTTTACCATATAATAACATAAATTTACAGACCATATTTTGTAGTACTAAGATGCAAAACCAATACATTCCGACACTTTGCTTAAGTTAAATCACAAGAATATAAGAATGATTTAAATGCAAAACTAAATGAATAAGTCATAGAATGGAGAAAATTCAAAGTAGTTGAGTCTGAAATTCAAAAGACAATAAATAAACCCCACATAGTATGAATAAATGATGATCACAAGTAATATTGACTTTAAAACAATGATGATAGTAACTTTTAACCCACACCAAGCTAAACCTAATTTCCACTTAATTTTCCTTTTACTCCATTTCTAATGCTTCACATATATGAAATTGAAAATGAGTATTTTTTTTTTCTATTTACAGCAAAATTTATACCTTTGTATTCATTAAATTTTGATAGGTTAATATTGTCTTTAAAATAGATAAATGAATTGATATTAAATACAACCATATTGAACCCTACTTAGAAAACATGTTTTATAATAAAGAATTAAATTTATGACATGGTGGGTCTGTTTTGAAGTGACAAATTGAATTGGACATCTACATAACCATATTGACCTTTTAAATAAAGAATTAATTTGGCTTATAACAAGATTCATAAATTGTTGTTTATCAATAAAAAGCTTTGTTCTTTCCTTACACAAGGAAATAAGTTAACTACAATAAAAAATATTCTGTAATAGGAAACTCAAATTCTTTAATACTCACAATGAACTATTTCTCAAATAATTTAATTTTACTTAAATAAAATTAACACTATTTCTACTCATTTTTACTATAGAATACAATAAAAAAATGATTACTAAAAAATGACCTTTTTCAAAACAATTTTCCACAAAATATGGTGACAATATTAATAAAAATTTACACTTGAAATAGCAAGAGTCCTCTTCCAAGGAACACAGAGGTAAAGGCTAAGACTTCTTCAGCCCAAAAAATCCAACACTAACATTTACCTTTTCTCAGTGAGCATGGTTCCCTCCTGCCTGTGATTCGTATTTTTCTCAATATTAAAACATGTTCTATTCTTCGTGGTTGGTTTTTTCTAAGTTCTAACATGCTTCAAGCTTTCTTCTCACATGCTGTTTAGTCTTGCTAAAACATGTCGTACAAAGATGCTTTAGGTTGGTGGAATGAATATTTTTTCATTGTTGGAAAGTAGTTTCATCATATGTTTTAACATAAAAGTTATAAAAAGAACTCATGTTCTTTAAAACCGTAACCTCGGAATCAACTCTCAGAAAAATTTTATACAAATCACGATGGGGGACAATTAATCCATCAAAAGAACTATTTAGGATTGTGTACTGTTAACATAGGGAATGACATAAACCTCAGACCCACAATACCAAAACACTGTATTTTTAGGGCCTACATGGACTAGAATTGAATCTAAAAACCATAGAAATGGAGCAGAAGACAAGAACCAATGAAAGTTGGGCTGGAGATGTGGTGGTTACCAAATATCCACTGGATTAGAGTGCCACAAAAATTTAGGGTGGGAGAGACAGGTGGTTGTATTTGTATAAGAACACCTCAGGATCCCAGCTGTTCTCTACCCATTCCGATATAGGCTTTAATTAACACAAAGGTTGTGGTGAAGATGGCTTTAAATAAAAATTTCTTTTTTTAGATTTAACCTTATACTGGCTGCATTACATTTCAACCATATTTTCTGACTCTCATGTCAGCAATTTCATGTTCCTGCCCATGACATGTCTCTGCTAAGGAGCCATATTCAACAAAACTTTCCCCACTCGACGAAGGAACTTGACAAAAAATGGACCACTTATTCATAAGGGGGGACAATTGATTCAATAGAATACTAGTGACCACCCACTTGTTACATTGATTCAACATTATTCCACGTCTTGGTAGTTATATTATAGTGTTTTAGGTCTCAAAATTCTGGTGCCTTTTTTGGGCATTTCCCTTGCATTTTTGGCATTTGTCATAGGCTAAAGACACATAGTATGGATTGTATTGGTCCAAGAAATTTCCTAAATGGAGTTTGCATGCAAACATTGTAGCCCCAGGAAGTTGATATATCGATTAGCCTCTTTGGGCCCACGTTATTTTTGGCATGCCATTTCCTAGGGCTAGGGTTTTGGATTTTAGAGTTTTTGGATCTCAGGACATCATACTTTATGTTCAAAAGAAGTTTTGACATCTTGTAATATTTTCTTGTGATTAAGATTAGTTGACACATCTCTCTTCATAAAGAAGCTACCTCCATTCCGCTTAGTTTGTATCACTTTGCAATTTATAGTTATTTTCTATTTCATCCATTAATAGAATTTGGATTTTTTTCTACTATTGTACTCTTTGGAATATCTTTTCTATGTTTTCATTTATGTTTTTTCATAATAAAATCCCCTTCAAACCTCAAGTCTACCTATGGATTTTTTTTTAGTAGAAGCTTCTACCTTTGGATGACCATGGGTCATAATATTTGAATATTGGAGCAAAATGTCAACTTTTTTATATCTTTACAATGGTTAAGAACATGTGCTTCGTCATAAGATGTCATAGGCTTAAATCTAAAAGGGTAGAGTATGTACACCTTTTTAGAGTTTAGCGGACTCAAGTCCTTTGTCCTACAAACAATGAGATCACAATAAGGTCTCACTAAGATCTTAAAAATATATTATTACTACTATATTACAAATATTAGCTCTATTTACCCTAAATTAACCTCGATAGCTATATTTTTTAACGAGAAAAAAACATATGTTAAAAAAATATAGAGTAATGGTCTCACATTTTTAAATAATAAAATTTTACAACTTGTTTTATTTATTTTTAATATGACAAAACATATGTCAAAAAATTATAACATTTGAACTTTGGCGGGTGTGTTAACCATTTGAACTCTGGTGGCTTATCAATTGGAGGGAAAGATAAGGCACGAGCACAGGGTTACTGGAGATTTGAGGGTTCAGCAGTTTTGGCTGTTAAACATTTTTGCGAAAACAAAGCTTTCAGAGATTCTGTGCAGTGATGGTTTCCGGGGACCTTTAAACAATAAGAAAGGAGGATTTTAGGCCGCCGTAAGTGCGAATTTAGGCATTTTTCTGCACTTCATCATGTTCTCAACTATCTCCATTTACTAAAATGCGGACTCGTTCATCTGAGATTTTGGGGATAGTGATATTATTGTAATGATTTTGACTGGTGTTTTGTTTTGATCTTCTGCTATATTTTGGAATGTAGATTGCCATGTTAGATGCTGGAAGTTCCTTCAAACTGGGGCTGGCATGCCACAAGAAGCAATGTCACATGACCAACCGGTGAGGTGCTTCAGATTGTGGTTGGAATTCTAGTACCTGTTCTTTTTTCTTGTGAATTTTATCCAGAAGTTGTAATATGCTTGTAGGAACCAGGGTTGTATTACGTATGGCAAGAACCATTACTGAAGTTTCGGAGTGTGCTTCTAAGTTTTTTTATTATGTAATGCTTCGTATGCAGGTTCTTTGCTCGACATGGAAGCTCGACATGGAAGGACGATGGCACTGCTATTTTCTCTGTTGGCTGTGATAAACAAGCTAAAATGTGGCCATTGCTGACTAGGGGCTAGCCAGTGATTGTGGCTATGCATGATGCACCTATTAAGGAAATTGCATGGATTCCAGCAATGAACTTTCTTGCAACTAGAAGCTACGACAAGACACTTAAGTATGTATATGATGGTTTTCTTTGATTCCGTCTCTCTTTGCTTATTTATGTTATGAGGTTGCTTGTAAATGTTAGTGGAGTTGTGACCTTATGAATTTTAAACCCATTTGAGCACAGTGCCAAAAAATTAATATCTTTTAGGATTTGAGTGAAATAGAAACTTCTCATCTTGCCAATTCTTTTATAAAATTATATGAGATAAAAGGGAAAAAAAAATTGTTAGATTAACCTAGGTCCTAGATTAACTACTCAACATTCTTCGCTTACTCCCATAGCCTCGTACCTATGCAAACCTTGTTAGAAACAGAGACACCTTCCTTTTAATTTGGATCAACATTGTATTATGAAAATCTTCATATAAATTGTGTTGTCCCTGGTGATAACTTTTAATGCCTGGATCTCCTGCTTGCAGCTGTCTATCACTCTCTCCTTTTATCCTATGCACTTCTCCACAGATATAGGTCCAAAGGTTGACTGGAACATTGGAAACTTGAAGTTATTTAAGACTGCATCAACCTCTCCTCCAAACTTGAAGCAAATTTTGAAAGCTTCCTCAGCCTTTTCCTCTAAGGCTCTAGCCCTGTCGAGACATTTACAAGCTTTAGAAAAACATATTATTTTCTCCAAGTCATGGAGCTGAGGAATGTCTACCCCCTCATCAAGATACTGTAATTTCCATTGAATGATATCATCTAGAATATTTATAATATTCTCCAATTCTTCCTTGACAGGCACCATCCTCTTTATATAATCATCAAACTTAGGAGTTTTATCTTTGATGCCCTGAATGCTCCTGTAGAATTATTTCTGAACCGTACTCAGTTCCTCTTGGATCTCAAGTGATTTCCCTTTGAACTCTTTAACTGAGTCTAGTTCACCTTGCTGCTGAAATTCTAGCTCTGTAATTCTTTGCTTAGCAGCACTGAGTTCCAACTGAGAAACATAGACCTTTCTCTTCAGCATGGCAACATTATCACCTGTTGCTTGGGCCATGGTAATATTGGCAACTACAATCATCTCTGAATCAACTGTTGTTTCATGAATGAGAACCTCCTCAGTGACAATTGCTCCCCCAACCTTATCATTTTGGAAACTCTCCTGCTGACTTTGTTCTTCTTGTATTCATAATTGAATGTTTTCAATACTACTATTGGGTCAGCCATGGTCATGGGGAAAAATTGCTCCTTCTCCATTTCTTCAATCTTACATGGTTCAACTAGAGACTTAGGAGTGGGGTTTATCTTCGGAGATGATGGAATGCCAAGGTGTAAAATCCTTTTATCTTTCCACATAGCTTATTCCTTCTTCTTTTGGAGTTCCTCATCTATTTTCCTCCAAAGCTCTTCATCTCTTTTCCTTTGTTTTTCCTGCTGCTTGATTCTTTGTTCATTTTCCAAAGCCAATTATTTCACCAAGTCATCTTGTTTTTCTTTCTTTCTTGGTACTTCTGCCTCCTTCACTGCTTTCTCTTCTTCAATCCTCCTCTTGATTCTATCTGCTTCTTTCTCCAATGCTTCCTTCATCTCCTTCACTTGTTCCAACACCCTCTGGAGCTTTTCAACTTCTTCTTGGAGGTTTACAATAGGTGAAGCATGGGTATATTCGGCCTTCTTTTGAGGTCCTTTATTTAGCTTTGCTTTAACCTCAATGGATAAATAAGTCTCTTGAATATTTCCTCATTAGTATCCCTCTCATGGGTATAAGACCACATTTGGTTGACAACAACACAATGACTAATAACAAAAGCTTCAGGATCATGTTTCCTGAATCTTATCTCTCCAAAATTATATGATTCAATTTCACTGGCCTCTTTCATGGCTTGGCTGGTGCGATCAAATACATAGTATCTGATCTTGATAGGAAACTTAGGCCATATGGACCACTTTTCCCTATTAAGAGTACCTATCACTCGATGAGAAAATGTCTGATATAATATTTCCAATAGAACCACTATGTCTAGAGCATATAAAGGTAGTAGAAGAGGAGCTCTCGATGCACCATATCCACTACACCATTACACCATACACCATAGGGCTCACAAGAGGAAAGATGAAAAAAAATAATACACTATCAATCTACTCTCAGAAGAGATGAAAACAATGCACCATCAATCTCCTCTAAGGAGAGATTAACATAGTGCACCATCAATCTGCTCTGAAGAGATATGAAAATAGTACACCATCAATCTCCTCTTAGGGAGAGATGAAATTTGTACACCATTAATCTCTTCTTAGGGAGAGATGAAATTTGTACACCATCAATATCCTCTCAAGGAGAGATGAAATTTGTACCTCATGATTGCAAGCCTCAGAACCAAATTCCTTGACCACATAGGTCTTACGGTAACCCAATGATGCTATCAAACCAATGCTCCCTCTCAAAGGGATCCTTAGCCATTCTAGGCTTCTTACATAATATTCAACCTACTCAAAAGAAGAAAGGTAGCCATGGTGGATTTCAATACTTGTTTTATTAGTAACATCTAGCTATTCGTCCAGCTTTAACCAAAGCTTTGAACAAAAGCGAACACCAACAACCTATCAATGTTATTTATTTGCTCAACAACATATTCTTGCAACTTTTTCTTCATCAAGGAAGTAGCCATGGGCTCACAATCCATCATGCCACATTCTCAACAAGTATTTTATCAGGTTCATGTAACACTTTCAATCAACTCCCTCTTACACTAAAGAGGTTCTCATCCTTTGTGAGAAATATATCATCAACACAGAGAGAATTTCATGAATTCGTCTTCAGTAGATCAACTTCTTCCTTCAGAACTTTAAGCCATCTTCATATTTGAACCTGTAAATTTATGTAGATGTTCTATGCTTGATGCAACTTTACTTTCACTACAACAATCAGACAATCAAGTAAAGTGCTGATAGAACATACCAGTAGATCAACAGAAGACAAACCAGAAACAAATAAATTTGTTGGTGCGTTACAGTGGTCAACAGGATGCTTCAACCAACAAAGTCTCCCTGGTCAGCCAACCCAGCATGTGTCACAACAACCCTCAAAATAGCCACACGGTCAACTCAAAGTCAACCCTAGAAAAGTCAATGCTGCCCAGAAAATTCAACGTAAAACAACAGCAAGCAGCAGCAACAGTAGCAACACCAACAACAACAGCAACAACAACAACAACAGCAATAGCAACAGTAGTAGCAACAACAACAACAAAGGTGAGTATGATGAAACAAACATGGAGGTCCTCTCCACCCTCACGAGAGTGTGAGTATGATGAAAGGTGAAACTAAACTATCATCTAACCATTTCACTAAGGTGAGTGAATGATTTAAGAAGTAAGGATTTGGGGAGGTCAATCTAGTCAAGTATACATTCTTCTCATTTTCACAAGAATAAGGGTGTCGATGCTTTCTTATTTGGTCTAACATTAAGTGTGGGGAAAGGGTTTTGTGTGTGAAGAAATAAGGAGAACCTTACCTTCTAACTAAGGTAATGCCATTACTTAGTCAGAATACTTATAAAGGCTTGGACAAACAACTCATTTACCTCAGGGTTTGTTAGTGACTTATATGATATTTATATATGTAATCATGATTTTATGTAATCTCCTCGATAACGACTCTAAAATTTTCATAGCCATGTAGCACAAATCTGGGATCAACACCCATTGACCTTTACAAGGATATTAGTTAAATCTGACCTCGCCAACTCAACTTATGTTCATGTGCATGTAGAGGTAAAGTATTTCTCTCAAATGCAAAAAGAAGTAATGAAGCCTTATTTTCCATTCCAAAGGCACAAGAAAAGATAACTAACCTTTGAAGAAAGAGATGGCTTACTTTATTGCATGCCTGTTTTGCTTGGTTTTGATTCACATTCACAATAAAGCTACTTTTTACTCTTTTGGTCCTTCTCTTCCTTTCTTTTTTGCATTAATGTGTTAGTGTGGTAATGAAAAAGTCAAGTGTTATTAACAAAAGGAAAACATAAATTGAATGATCTTTTTTATTTATTTATGATATTATGATACTCTAATTATCCCAATGCACATAATTACTAGAGAATGGCCATCATCCAGAAAGAAAGAAAAGTGAACGCCAATTCACGAAGTTGAAACATAAATCCTACATGGTTCCTCCCCCCTCTTGACATGGTCATTCAAGAGAATAGAATTGTGTCTTCTCTCTTTGGTCCACCAAATATCTCTCTCACAATAAACAAAACTTCATTCATTCCTACACATCAACTCAATTTTCCATGCTTCTTTCCTTTCATTTGAATTATTTATTTTTCAAGGGAAATTATCCTCTTTCTTAGTCCGAGGGTGAGTGTGAGGGTCAATGCAACAATAGTCACAGGCACCTAGCCATTACATCAATATTTCTCATCATCATGTCACTTGCAAGGAATTGAATTTGGGTGTGGGAGATAACAACCTTTCTTCCCAACCACCTGAGATAAACCCAATTGAATTATTTGAATTTTTGTGTTATGCTATAATGAGAGATAATTAAGGAGCTTCAATGGACTTATTCACTTTAAAGTGGAAAGAAAGAGATAGGGAGAGGCCTCTTGCAATTCTTTTAAGGGCACATGAGATGAGACTTATTTAGAAGGTAAGGTGTTTAACATGCCTTTGGAGAGGCATTTGACATGGATTGACCCACCTCATGAGCACATGTGAAATAGACCTCTCCCAAAATAAATCCCTCTTCCTTAAAGAAAACAAGAAATTTAAATGAAACACTTAAATAAAATATGAGTTTTCAAAACTAAGAAAATACTCTATTATACGTTGAATCTCATGGGCATGATTTAGAGTCTCAATGCCTCATTGATAGTTGTTGCTTCAATGAATATTAGGTTGCCACTCGACTGACTCATTATTATTAATAAGGTAGGGGGTGATGAGAGAGAGAACTCAGGTGATTGAAAAACCATGGAGAATTAATCATTCCCTTGAAAATGTTAATTTTTTCTGGCCAATAACATGATTTCTGCCTAGTAAAAATGTGAAGGTAAATATTTACTAAGCTATTGTCATTCAATATTTCATTCCTCAAATGGACATACAAAAAGGAAGCATGCCATGAATTAAAATCGATAAATTATGGACAAGATAAAGTATCATATGTTTACTTTATAGTTCCTTACGATGGGTGGCGTGTTCACCCGGAATGTTGAATAGGGTAAACATCTACACAATTTATTTCCAAAAGATTTTAACAAGGTTGAATCTCATTTATCTAGGCTTTTAGTAGTGTAAATATTGTGGATATCGATGATAAAAAATTACAACTAATTATTAGAAATAATTAATGTCATACTTAGTTTAAATCGACGAAAGGTTCATTGATGAAAAAGCTTTGAAAATCCAATGCAAATGAAATTGGAAGGGTTATCCCTTACGTTATAAAAAAACTAAATACAAAAACATCCACAAATTTTGAACAAAGGAAGAGCCCATTAACGATAATGTGAGTGCACTTGGCAAAACAATCTAACATTCGTGTAAAAGCACCATAACATCAACCTCAAATAAGAGTAGACTAGATGGTGGAGGCAGGCTATTAATTCCCTCACCACCTGTGTTTGATTCCCTATAATAACATGTTAAGCTTGTTGTGATGACGCTAATGGAATAAGACCACAATCCACCTTAATAAAAAATAAAAAAGCACCCTAACATCGATTTAAGCGCTATTTTGTGGATGCTTGATAGTCATATGCAAAATGCAAAAAAAGCACTCTAACATCAATTTAAGCACTATTTTGTGGATATTTGATAGTCATATGCAAAACGCGGGAATTCTAGAGGCCATGCAAGTAAAAGGAATTTGAAAAAGAGCGAACTGCAAGCTAAATCCAAGGCCAGTGTTTCTTGAAGAGGGTTTGAAGAGGGTTTATGTGGGGTTCTAAGCATCACAATGGTTTGTGAATGGTGCAGAGGTGGGAGTAATTGAGGTCGAAAGAATGTCAGAAGCGATACCAGACGCCACATATTTTTTTGTAAATTTCCCCCGTTATCCTTCTTCCATTTCTCGAGCTATTGAAACCCTCGTGGGTACTGAAGAAATTGATAAGGTGAGACCGCCTCTTTCTTTATTCACTTGCTTAAAAACCCGACGACATTTACATGAAATTTGACTCATTTGAGATTTTATATTCAAGAAAAATTTGGATTTAATGGAAACTGGGTCACAAATGGTTGTATATGTTGTGATAATAGATTGAAATTCCTTGAGGCCTCCACGATAGCCTTCTTTAATAATAATATTCCCATTCCTTTCTTTTCACAAACCGTGATCACATTGTTTTCGTAATTGCAGCATTGCCTTTTTTGCAAACACTCTTGTAAATCATCAAACTCTGCATGGACTCTTCTTTTCCTTGCATTGTTAGTGTTAACAAAGTAGGCAAAACCTGGGAATCAAAATGACAAAAATTAGCTCTCTTTTGCATCCCTTAAGATCTAGCTTGTGCTTTGATTTCAGCCTTTTTTCTGTTGAAATTTTCCTGGCATAACATCACCTTGGCCACCACATACAAAAGTCGTGCGAACATAATATCCATCATCAATTGCAGCATGACCTAATGTAGTGTCTATTGGCTCATCTAAAAGCATATGTAGTTTCCTATAATATCGTTCTTTAGCTCTAGACAATTCCAGTCTTTGTTTGCTAATACGTGATCCTTTATATAATGGAGATCAACTTGTACCTCATTCAATGCTACATGCTTCCACTACCTCGATTGTTGCAAGAAGCCCAAGAGTATCTCCATATTAATCCTCTTGTTCCATCTTACGCTTCTTCTCAACAAGAAGAGTCAAGAGACAATCCAACTCCTTTACTGAGACTTCCATTTAGCTTCTAATTGAAGATTGGGATAGTTAAGGGAGCTTTCAAGCCAACTCTATTTGAGTTATATACAAGGTCATGGGCAATAACAGGTTTGAAACCCATACCTATGTTGAATAATTTGAGATTAAACAGTATTTGGTATAGAATTAGAAAAGAACATAAAGCGAGTAAACTTCTAAAATAATCTAAACAAAACTTAAGAATGAAAAACAATCTAAAAAAAATATAATAATAAATAGAATTCTTCCCTGCCAACAAACAAAAGACTGTAAATTCACTGTCTCTGAATGATGGGAAGAATATATAGGGATAAAAAATACCAACAACAACTAAGAAGTACTAAAATCTTTCTCATTTCTGAAAGAATGAAGTAAATCAAACAATATTAAGTACAAGTAGATAAGATAAGATAAGATAAGATAACTATATTAATGTCCAACGAATGACCACAAAAGTAGGTCAATGGGACTGTAGAGTACAATGATGTCGATACAAGGAGGAGTACCAAAAGCTCTCCTATATAAAGAGAAAGAAATAAGAAATAAAGCAAGAAACACATAATGCCTGAAACCCAAAATGAAGAAATTCCTGGACTCCAAGTGCAAAGGGCACAAGTTAATGGTCCACTAAATCTCTCTCCTAATACTTGAGGTCGAATGCAAAAAACTCAAGATGGAGTGTTGTCTCGAGGGAAGGCTAGGGGAGGATTTGGAGCCTATATAACGCCGCTGCCGAGAAGAAGTGATATGTCACTGATGACTGGGCAATCTTAACTGCATGCTAGTAAGAGATCTGGTTTGGTAATGACTCAGGGGTCCTTGTGCTAGGGGGATGGCCCCTCTAGCTCGCACTGATCTAGAGTCTGAGGAAACAATGTTATTAACTTGTTGCTTCGTGCCTCTTGCTGACGAGAGCACTGTAAAAAATGACGTAATCAGTTGTATGGGATCTGCTCTAGGAGGCTGGAGAATTTGTGTGTGAAGTCTCGTGGCCTCCTGTATGTACAAGGCCAGACATCTCTGGTCCGTGTATCGAAATAAGCTAGAGAAGGTCTGTATCTCTCTGAACAAGCAATGGAATCTCCCACGAATCATAGTAAATGGGGCAGCGGAAGATGAAGTGCTCCTCCGACTTAGTCTCTCGGAGGTGACACAATTGGCAAATCATGTCTAACCGTACAATCTGATGGTCAGCCTCAACTCACAGTTTATGAGAACCTACTTTGATCAGACCCAAGGGAATCCAAAGTGCGTGCATCTAATGGCGAAGCGTGTAATGGGGTCGAATAATGAGTCCATCTCTCAACATCATGAAGTGCTCAATATAGAAATCCATCTTCAGATGTAACCCATCCTAAGGGTTTATCCAAATAACCTGTACATATTTCCTGTAAATATCCTCTCGGATGATTTTATTCATCTCTTGTTTGGTTGGTAGGAGGCGGCTCAGTGCACACAAAGAATACTTGAATGGAGGGAGTTGGTTTATCTTGATACCAACTGAAGCAAGGTGATCTGAGACTCCAACATACCAACATTAGGATTGAGCCAAAGGACTCGCTACTAGAATGGACTCTGATGAAAGGTAGGCCAAGTATGGATATCGATCCCACCCCTTCACTGTATTCGCAAAACCTTGAACATGGTGAAGAAGAGAGATGATACCAAACACTATCTCAAGGCAAAAGGGGTGAGCTCCAAACTCTATAAGAATGATGGGCTGAGGCACTGTCGGCTTACACTAAATGATGCGACGAAGAAGGGTGATCTACACTCTCTCTGCAGTAGGCCAATCAGAATCTAGTAAGCTAGGACCCCAAACCTCCGAACCATATAGAATTTTGGGTCAAACAAGACTGTCCATCAGTGACATCTTGGCTGATATGTCCTAAAAATGATTCCGAAAACATTGTCTCTAGAGAAGGGCCAAGGATCCATAGCCCTTGTTGATTCGAGGTTGGAGTGCAGGCCGCAAGCTAAAGCGAGGTCCTGTGAATAGTACCCCCAGATAGGTGTATGAGCTAGTGATCTGAATCTCCTCTCCTTTGAAAAAGAAATGGAGGTCACAGAGGAAATTCTTCGACATGTTGAAGATAATAACCTTAGTTTTACCTAGGTTAACCATCAACTGTCGAAGATCACTGAAAAGGGTCAGGGTATCCAACTGCCTCTGCAATCCATCAGGGGATGGGGCTAGAAGGACCACGTCATCTGCAAACAAGATAGAAATCAAGACATGATGTAGAAGGCAACCATCACTGTCCTGGATGTGTTCACGCAAGAAGGACTCCAACTCATCAATATAGATCCCAAATAGTGTGGGGACAAGGGACAACCTTCTTTTACTCCAATAGTGCTCCAGATAAAATCTTATAGCCCATGTACTATGCGTAGACGACCAAGGACCGACTCATATAAGCACATGATGGTTGACAAGAGGGTCTCTGAGATGCCAATATCTCTGAGTCTTTGGAATAATGCTTCTCTAGACATTGAGTCAAAAGCTTTTTGAAAGTCTACAAAACAACAATAGACTTTCGAAGAGCAATGTTGTGCCTCCTCAATCATGGCCCTAAGTGTAAGGATGTGGTCAATAGTCTGGTGCTCAGGTCGAAATCCAACTTTTCCTCTAGCTCTAAGTTGTTTCCACTCAAGATCCTTGGATATTTGTAGGTGGAGGGATGTAGCATATAGTTTGGAGAATGTGTGGCCCACCATGATAGTCCTATAATTGTTGGGATCTGAGTTGGGCCTCAATTTGTGTATCGGGTGAATGATGTGCTGAGACCATATTGATGGGAAACCTGTACAGACCACATGGTTGAAGAGATCAACCAAGTAGGGAGCCAGAGCACGAAGACCGTGTTTAAGGAACTCTGCCTGGAAACCATCCTCATTTTCTACTTTTCTTCTGTTCATCACCCAAATGGCCTCTCTGATGTCACTATCATAGAATACGAAACCTGAAGAGGGCGGAGAGGTCACCTGAATCTGGGGTTGCCCTGGGATGTCATAGAGGGTGTACACATGGGAGAACATGGGCTGGGGGTTAAGGTCAGAGGGGAGGGGAGAGTGGCGGGGGAGGACAGTACGCCATAAGTTTTTAGGGGAGTGAGCAAGAGAGGTACACAAGTCACGTCTTCTCTAGGAGACAAGAGATGTTTCTTGCGATGGAAGAGGCGACAATATGAGGCTTTGATATTGGGGTAGGAGCGGTGAGTATGGATGAATGCATGTCGAAGCTAGCGGTGGAGAGCTTTGCATTCCTCATCATACCATCGATTCATATGGAAATAGGGTTTATGAGAGGTGGAAGTGGGACGACGAGAGTGGGGGTAGGACTTAAGGGCAACATCCAAAATGATGGATGAGAGACAGTTGTACTTGGTCGATGCAGAGTCAAATAGTGAAAATTTTTCCATGGAGGGGAGCATTTCGTGAAGGTGGGAAGAGAAGATGTTTGGGTCACCCTCATCAAAATGAAAAGCAGTACGTGGTGAGCCCTTGGGGGGAGGTGGGGTTGTCAGCACGAAGAGAGAAAGAAAGAAGAGCATGGTCAGCTAAGGGGATGGGGGAAACAAAAAAGTGATGAATGAAGGGGAGGAGGTTTTGGCTAGAGAGGACATAATCAACAATGCTTGCTCCTCCACCATGAGGTCGACATGTGAAAAATAAGGAGTTTGGAAAATGCGGGATGCCATTAAGAATCAACAGCTCCTAAGATTCACCCAAGTGTAAAATATTTCGACCATAAGCAGTAAGGGGCCCTAATGCATCATCAGAAATCCTATGAAATCCCACTGACTCTAGGTCGATCTCCTAGATGTAATAAACATCCTCAAACCGATTGTGAAGAGGGATCTGGAGGGCTCTAGTGCGGGAGTTGAAGTCACCTAGAAGAATAACCTCCCCAAATGATAAATACTGGGCTATGCTGACATACAAATTGACAAAGCGGTTCCCGCCAGGCCCATTATGAATGGCATATGATGGAGAAGCAGGAGGGAAGTAACAAACAACAATGTAAGTGTCCCTAGGGAGAGGAGAGACCCCTCAAACCCGAACCCAAATAAACAGCACAAACTCATTCGCAACCACCAAAGAAATCCTGCTCTAAAAGGAATCTCTAATGAAGCAAGAAACTCCCCTAGAACCTCTGATACCATCGAAACTCCTCGTCTCCTGCCTACAAGCTAAGAACTTATGGTAACCTGTAATGTCTGGGAGAGGTCGAACAGGGCTCTCATTTGTCTCGATGATGAATAAAATACCCTACAGTCGAAGAGCATCATATAATAGACCTGGCGATGCCCAAAAAGACCCATTCCCATTCCAACAACTAACGAAAATGGATGCCCCTTGTTTCCTCCCCTAACGAGCCTATCATTTGGAGGACCCAAAATGGGGCTTCCACCTAGGTGGAAAAGTGTCCCGAATCACTGCTTTGAGGTTCCTGATAACTGCCCATTTCCCTGCCTGGCGTGTTGCTGTAACCAACTCCCTCGAGCGTTTGAGCTCAACAACCTGTGTTTTAGTGAGATCTTCATCAAGGAAGATCTTACTAGGAAGTGAGAATAGTTTTCACTTAGCTCTAAGAGCCCGAAGGCGATCGGCTGCTGACCTGAACCGGAGAAAGAGAGTGGAATCGCCACTATGGTATCACTCGGGTTTTCCTTGAAGTTGTGGAAAATGAAAGTATACCCGAGGTAACCACAAACCAACCTTCAGATGCAGAATCTAGCCAATCTGCATCCAGAGAGGGCTCTCTCTTTATAATTTATCTTTGTTCTTAGAAAGTTTTAGGCTAGTTATAAGTCCAAGAGTTTTGATTTTGTTTGAATGGTGGAATCTGTCAACTAGGGCAAGGTTGAAGATTTTCAGTCCATTGGGCTATGGAGTCAAAGGATGGCTTTACTGGATTTCTATTTTACACACAAGATGGCTTTGCAGGGCAAGATAGCCAGACAGAGAACAATCCTTAAAATTTAAAGTGGATGGGATGATTTTGAAGGGATGAAAGACAGCTAAGAATCTTTCACCATGTTCAAAAGAAAGAAATGAAATGACTACAAACAAAGAGCAATGAAGAATTCTTTATTATAGTAATAAAAAATGTTTAAATTAGCAAAGCAAGAGCATTTAAGAATTCGTGCTTATAACCAATTTAGAGGAAAACATGAAGAACAATCACATCTGAAATCAGAGTACAATTAAGTAAATTCTGATTCAATCCTTTATGTTAACTATTCAGAAATGGACACGATGATATTATAAACGGATATAAAACTTATGACATAGAGTAGAAAAACTTATTGAACTGCAGTCCGACACATGAATCCTGCAAAAAGTCCTGAAGCTTCAAATTGTCATCCAGTAAGCCACAAATAAACTTCTCCAAAATGCTTTTATTCCGAAAATCTCAATGTTACAGCAAAGTAATAGAATCCACCCCAAATTCTTCCAAGAGTGGAGTATTTATACAAATTCTAAACTAAAATATCTTGAAACAAATATCAAAATTGGTTCACAAATCTCTCCAACTAT